>JANBPY010000425.1:0-10538 GCA_027577015.1 Dispira parvispora
GTGGGTGCGGCCCAAGGAACGCCCTCGTCCATCCAGTTTCGCCAATAAATGGCCGCCCCTATGGACATGAGTAAAGATAGGACTACCAGAACTACAAAGTTGGCTACAACCATGTAATTCATCATGCGCTCGATCCGACTGCGTTTAGACGGGGTTTCTCCCGAGTTGAGCATAATCTTGGACTCGGACCCGGTGAATAAGGCTATGCCAATCACGAAATCGGTGTTTCGCACCACACAACCTCGTAATAACATATTATTAATAGTGATGGGGATAATTTTACGTGGCCCATCCTCAGGATGTCCGCGGTACTCGCCATGGTAAGGAATCCCCGTGACGGGATCGGCCTCCACCGCAGAGGCTTCCCTGATAGACCTACGGGTTACTTCGGAAAGTGAATTTTCAAATACGGTCATGGTAGCAAAGTGGGAGCTAAGGTTAGAACTGGGCGGGTCCGACTTTATAAATGCCCGTAACCGCGCACAATCCTTGGCCGTTTGGATCCGGGCCGTTTCCTGGACACCGTTCCGCACTTTGAGGTTAGTTTCCCCGTCCAGGTTCATGGTTTCAATATAACAAGTGCCGTCGTCTTCACTAGTGCTCAAAATCACCATATCAGCCGGTACGGACTCGTTATTGCGTAGGAGAACAATGTCCCCTACGTACAATTCTTCCCAAATGCTCTCGCCGAATTTTGGACGGTGAAATCTACCGTCACCGTCGGAAATGGATACCCGGCCGAATGATGGCCGGTGGGAGGACTGGGTAGAATGTTCACTATCAATCGAACGGCGGGTGGTGACCGGGGGCACCGATATACTGGGATGGCTCGTGACATGGTCATCTCTTTGAGGGGCTAGTCGTTCCATTTCCAGAGACTCCGCCGGCGATTGGTATAGGATAGGTTTACCAGTTTCCGGTGCGGAAGCCGGGGCATTGGTATATACAGTATCGTGATCAATACGGGTGGGAACTGATGGGGCCAAGGCCCCTAATCCCAAGGCACCCATCACCCTGGAAACAACCAACAAGAAGCGACGATAGGGAGTGTTGGGATTACCAAAATTTTGATTTCTCCAATGGACTAACCTACAGGTAGGGGTACTGTTGAATTCATTATCGGAAATATGACGACGGTAATCCTCGTACCCGTCTTTACAAGCGGTAAGGAAAAGTACCACACAGATGGGTAAAATAGCGAGCCCCGGGTTACCGATACCGAAGACCGGAATTAGCTGGATGATAGCGGTAACCAAAAAGTAGACATTGGCCGCCCGTCGGAATTGTTCAAACAGATTCCGAGGGATAAATGTGGTGATGGTATACTTGGACGTCCGGATTTTGTTGGTACGAAATTGCTGTTTCGGCTGACCATGCGCGTCACATTCGGATTCAGGAATGGGGATATTAATGTAGACCAACCTTTCTTCGGCGCCTTCCAAGCGAGAAGAAACTCGGTTAATTGTGATAAAGTCGCCATCTTGAGCGTTTGTTTTAGGTTCGCGTGGTCGCCTTAGTCGGCGTGCTAGGCTAATGACCCAGTCCATAGTTTGAGCCGGGCTGTGATTTTCTCGATAATTACGAAGGTAAAGATGCGGAGTGTGTGTCAATCCTGTCGATAGCTATCAATTGTCCATCTAAACAATTGCGACACTCTTTACTCGACTGAGCTTAGTAATAACAATTATTAGTAAACCAGCTCAACCCCTATTCCATACGTTCAAAAACCAACGAGGGACAAGGTGGGGGAGTGAATAACCACCTACTTTGGCCCAATTCGCCGCAGGAGACTGAGGGGGGTTAGTGAAGGAAGAGGTATTTAAAGACCGTTGGCTAGTGTATGAGGCAACGGCTTGCGTCTCGTCGAGCAGTAACGGTACGTATTGTTTGCAGTTTTATAAATAGCCAGGAAACCCTTCGATACTACAGATTAGTTGGTTAAAAGTCCAACAAAGCGCAAGTGGGCGGAGAGGAGGTGAATTCGTTAACACTACGCGGGAGAAAAAAAAAAGGACACACAATATTGTCTACTGCGCTGAGCGAATGGCTGTGAAGGTGTAAATTCAAGCGCTGTTGGTCTGGACTAATAAAGGGGAAAATCAAGGGGGGCTTCCCGCGGGGAACTAGAAGTCGTGATATATGAACAACGCGATAAGAGTCCAAATCGATTAAAAGGGCTACCGTGAATGTCAGAATGGTGACACGACGATTGTTTCCCGAGGCGGGTAATATTTCGTTGTCGCAAACACTTTTTGGTAACACAAAACGTTGGTTTCACAGCACCGAGTGGGTAAACCCGATACAAAAAAAAAATGTGAGGGTTAGAGACACGGAAAGAACTAGTGGAAACAAGAGTGAAATATTGATATCAACTTTGCCAAGTCACCGATTTAAAAATTTTTAAGCCTTCCCGAAAAAGGCTAGTGAAAAAAAAGGCGGGGTAGAAAGCCGACGCAACAATTTGTCAGGAAACGTAATAAAGTATCAACAGAGAGGCTTACGTATCACCAAGGTGTTCCCCACAGTGGTGCGCGAATCTTTATTTCTTAATGTATACGAGAATTACTATTGGAAACGTTTGGTATTTCTAAAACTTGCACAGATTTGAAGCTTTTCAACGAAATACAAAACAACAAGCTGTAATTCTGGTGTTTCCACTGTTATCTTTTGCTTTTTACTGTTGCGGTATTTTGTCCTTGTAATTACTTGCGCTGCCATTCTTAATGTAACCAGCCATCAACCAAAGGCGTCGGGCGGGTTCCGCCCGAGCCTTTTGTCATTTGACGAATCCCTCTGGTTAACTATTCGCTAGTCCCCCACCAGTCAGCTTCACGCCAATTGACATACGTCAGCAATCCACTCCTCCCTCTCCAATCCCTGCGAGCATGACAACTTGTTTAATATTCTTGGATATAGCGCGGTCCCTTTTTTGCCACGTTTCGTGACAAACCTTGACTAGCTAGAGAAGATCCAACCGGTTACTGTAATGTAACACCTCAATCGGCAGGTCTTACAGAGGAGAAACATATGCAATATGTAGGTATATTACTGTATGGCCCGAGCATATGACTGAGTACATTGGAAAGGGGCAAACGTTACGTTTGACTATTCCCCCGTGGTGTAAAGCGAATGTCAATTTAGGTTCTCATGGTGGTCCCAGTGTTTGCTGCACCTTTTTCCCTCAACACAGTCATTGAATCATTATTATATTCAAGTTTATACCTCTCGCTAATGGCCTGGGCTTCCCGTTTGGTTTCCATTCCTCTTCATTCCTTCACCATTCCTAATCGCTTGTTTCCTCGCATGGCCCAAGCTCGCCGCCACGTCCACCAAAGTGAAATCACACTACCAATGCGTTGCAGAGTAATTGGGGAAGACGGGTCGCAGTCCCCACTCGCCCAAGTCCCTCTGCGTACCCGCGATCCCACCATTGACCTTGAAGAAGTACTGGAGTTTCCCCCATTTCAACGCTGGGTCCGTACGTTTGCCCAGTACCAGAAGAGCGACCACAATACACACCAAACCTTGGCTCAGGACATTCAAATCAATAGTGTGGATATCCAGAGTGTGGACCGGTTCGGTAAAGGTGCCATTGGGTTTATCAAATTTCAGGTGGACGCTCACTATGTGTCCACAGGTGCGTCGTTGCCCGGAGTTGTGTTTATGCGAGGTGGATCCGTGGCTATATTATTGATTTTGCAGGCCGATGAAGAGCCACACCAGGAATACACCGTCCTAACGGTCCAACCCCGTCTGGCCGTACCAGATTTTACCCATCCCGAGTTACCCGCCGGTATGTTAGACGGCAGTGGGGAGTTTCAGGGCAAAGCTGCCCAGGAACTCGAGGAGGAAACTGGAATCCAGGTGCACCAGACCGATTTGATCGACATGACCGAGTTGGCTTATGGAAATTCATCCGAGACTCAGTCTACCCCTGGAGTTTACACCACACCAGGTGCGTGCGATGAATTTATTCGGCTATTCGCTTGTCGGAAAAAGCTCTCCCAGTCCAAAATTGACGAACTCAAGGGCAAGCTCACTGGTCTTCGGGCAGAGGGTGAGGCAATCACGCTACGACTGTGCCCACTCGATTCACTGTGGCGCCAAACCCAGGATGCCAAAACTCTCGCCGCCTGGGCTTTGTATACTGAACTAAAGCGACGTGGCCAACTTTGCTTCCCCGAATAATGTAAGATACTTTCAGATTGTGCTAGATTAGTGTTGATACTACTTATAAATTTATTCAAATGGTGTTGCCCTAGCATCTGTAACATTGATGATCAAACGGATAGAAAGGGCGGTAGCCCAAGTCCTTTGGAATATATACGGGTTGCTCCACTATGCACCGCAGGCTATCCTATTCACTATTCACAATCTTAATGCAGTGTAATCGCACTGGGAATACAGACTACCTATGTAGTTATAACAATAATCAGACCTCGACTAAGAATACCTGATGATAACACTCCTTGACAAGAACACATGCTCCAGTATTGAGAACCATTAGATAATTCTCGATAATGACTTCAGAAAGTGAGGAAGAGAGTCTCAGTCTCTACACTGAAAATTGCTGCCCAAAGCAGGGTCCGCAGAATGACGCTACTTACCCGCGCTGCGAATGATTCCGGACCAGCCAGGCTAAGGCGATAAGTTTACCTTTTCAAGATTAACATGCGGTACTTTTACTTTACGATTCCCACTGTGCGCTCATTAACTTATCACTCTATTATTGCCTGGTAGTATTTTATCAAGGATAGGACTACTCTATAACCTATTCGCTTTAAAAGTAATCACCCAGGGGTGCACGTTACAGTGGTATTATTTTGACAAGTCTTTATTAAAATATTTACGATGCTGGAATGCACAAGTTCCACCAAAAGATACTTTGAAATCTCATGTTTGGAAGTCTAACCTCATAACAAAAGTTGAGTTGTTTCGTCTTCTCCACAATGCTATGAAGTGGAGAAGGTGGAAGCGAAGAAACACCTACGTGTAAAAGTAAAATATAAAAAAACAATACAAATCATACCAAGGTCGATACGCTGGGTATCATCTGTGTGAACTCGAGAAAAAAAAACACCTACGAATGGAGGACCCTATTCTGATGGTAGAATGGCTTTGTGGAACGACTCGAGTGTATCCCGCTCTATATTTCCTTGGCTATTGTAAGGAACTGCTGCGTAGTTTATATACAATCCTGTAGCCCAATGTCCCATGCTATATTTCATTCCAATTGAGTAAATGTAGGCCAACGAAGAACTGAACCACCGACCACTATTACCATTCACTATAGTGGGAGGGATTAGGAATGGCGTCCGCGTGGGGTTTCACGGAGGGACTGAGAGGAATCCGACCGGGATTTCTTTTTAGGGGTCACGGCATCGCTGGTGATGGCAGTGGAAGTGGTTGAGGATTTGGTAGCCAACTCTTTTTCCTTGACGTACACCCACTTTTTCAGTGGCTTGTGCTTTGGAATAGGTTTAAAGTAATACTGGTTATCTTTCAGAGTACACCGCCGAGCCGATCGCACTAACCCACCGTAATTCTCCCTACGCTGGGGGTCGGTATCTTTACTAGGCTCATAGTACCATAAATCCTCGACGGTTTGGTTAGACGCATCTTTGCTACGACGCACTACCTGCCCGAAAAAGGGTTGACTTTCCAATATCCCGCGGATGGTATGACGAGCGTTAGCCTGAGCTGCGTCTAAATCCGAACCAGATTGTAAGCAATGCAACGCGTGTGGGTGGTGGTCCCCAAGCAAATGCAATATATCCGTAACAGTATAGGACCGTTTGGAAGAAAATACCATCGATTCGATGACCAAGGGGAGCAATTCTTGGCTTTGGGTCTCAGATGAACTTGACTCTTCCTTAACAGTGGCCAGTATGTGATCGCGATCTGTGGATGGTTCTACAGTGGACGAAGTCATATGGCCAATAATTTCCGATTTAGGTTCTTCTGGTGGTATCGTGGGAACAGTGAGCTCAGAAGTACTGGGTTCCCTCTTCAGTCGCTTGGCAGGCTGGGCCCGAGGAGAGAGGGACAAGGTTTCCGCAGACTCGGTAGTAACTTGAGATGGTGTCTGATCACGCTTTCTTTGCACCGGAGCCTCATCGGCATCAGAGTGCGTGACAACGGTATCGTGGGAAACAAAGGGCAACGAATCTTGTAATGGCTGGCTTTTTCCACTGGTCTCGGGGGTTAGAGTTTGGGACAAGCGACGCTTATTAGTCACTACAGTATCTACAGATTTAGTGGTAGTAGGAACTGGCGCTACTTTAGGCAGGGGCTTAGGGGAAGGAAGGGTTGTTGTCACGGGTTTATCCAAGGACTGGTCAGCAGGGCTGTTGGCAGAGTTGGAGGCAGCTGCACATACGGGATAACAAAATTTAAAAGGAACACCGACGAAATCCAAGATTTGCCCATCCAGCAAAGGAATGGTGGTACCCGGCGGATAAAGTTGTTGACCGATCTTGACCCCGTTACGACCAGTGATGTCCATAACGAATCGACCCCGGTAGATGTCTACATGTGTTGGTGAATTCCCACCACTTGGTTGTTCTTTATCGACGGGAATCCATCGGATGGTGGCGTGTACACGGGAAACTTCACGATGTTGCCGGGTAAGATCCAACGTACAACGCCGACCACGACCCACGATGACAGGACATGTATAGTCCCCCATCAGGCTGGGGTGATTGTTTTTGTTGGAGTTTTCAGAGGCCAGTTCCCGTGAACTACCGGGTACAGCGCTGGTATTGTATCGTTCAGCCCCAGGGACTCGTTGAGGTGTACATTGAACAGATGGTGTGGGCAAGGGTATGCTTGGTGTCTCAACCGACCGACTGGGACTCGTCGACATAGTGTCAACAGTATTCGTATCGCTTGAATTCAGACCGTTGGATGGCACCCCTAGTTGCAACGGAGATACCTCTTCCACATCCATACCCTCACTATGTAACACTGGGGAAGAACTTAGCAGAGAAAACGACGAGTTTGGAGAAGGTCGACTATGGTAAGAGGGTTGTTCGGGGAAACCCGTGTGATTGTGAGCACTACCCGTGGAGAAGGTAGTGGGAGTACGTGGAAACTCGTTGGCTACCTCGCCATTTCCATGCTGTTGTAACCACCGTGTAAACGTCTCGGCGGAAGTAGGGAGGTGCTCACTGTCGCTATCCGACTGGATACTGATATCCTGCGTGTCGTCCAAGTACCCCAAATCGGAAGAAAGTGCCAGAGGTTTATGAATGGGCGAACTATTACCGGGTGTCGGTAAAGTAGTCACTTCTCCCTGCTTTAGCTTTGTTGAAAAGGGCTGAGTTGGTTTGTGCGCCAAAACAGTGGCAAGGTGTTGACGCAGAGAAGACCGAGACTGGGTTTCCGGCGCGTCCATAATGAAAGGAGAGCAGTATCAGACTTGCGCTGAGGTTTAGACAAAAAGCAGGGATAAATCGTTGACGGGGATAGAAGAGAAGTTGTAGAAGAAACTCTAGACAGTGTGTGTGGAAAAGGAACTAGAATGGACAAATAAAGAGAAAAGTAGGACAAAGAGGTAAATAAGTACCACTGAGTTGGTACAACACAAAGTCAGTAGGACAGAAATAGGACAATGCCTAGTCAGATATGAAACAAGCTATTCACCACCACAGGGTTGTTATGGGGAGATACACGACAGCATAGACGGACGTTTTGTAGTCGCAACAGGTAGCAGTAGGTTTAGCGCAACAAGTAATGCAGCACTAGACGAGTTGAATGCCGGCGTTTGAATTAGCGATGGAATAAGTAAAATATGAAGACAATGTTGGAAGAGCTAAACAAAGAGCAAGAGCTGTAAATAGTTAGTAATACTAGACAGGAACAAGAAACAACCGACCTGAAACTTTGGCCAAACCACGGGTTTAAGGGGAACAAGGAGAAACCACAAGACACGACCACTGGAAAATATTCACCCAAGTGATCGTGTGGACTGAGTGATGGGTTTACCCGTGTTACGCGTCCTGTGACACTGGACTGTGGGCCAACACGCCCGCTTTCTTCCCCTTGGATTGGCTATGATAAGAAATCGCGTTGGTTCAGCGCGTTCAATGTACTTTTTTTTTCTGAGCCCCACGCCTTCTCCCATCCCTCAAGAATGTGGCTTTGCCACGTATATTATCCACAACCAGACTCAGCACACATTGAAGAACTGGCAGAGGTATAACGGAATAGTATTCCCTATAGATGGCACTGAGTGCTGCTATCCGCCTATACATAAATTGACTACTTACGTTATACGTTTTGGATTATCTTTTTCCTATAGCGGGATATGCAATAACAACCATTTTACACCGCACTTTGTATTATCCAAAAGCCTGTAAATACCCAACACGTCCAACCGCCCTTTAAACTCAGCTTAGGGCAGATTATGAACACGTGACAAGCGGAAAATACCCTCGAGTGCAAAATGGGAGATGGTACATCTGCTTCCCACACCAATCAAGCCACTGGAATGATGATAATGGGATTTCCGTTCTTTAACAGTGTGTAATCCATCCCTATTTTTTTTAAAAAAGAAATACTAATTGGAAATATTACCAAGACAACAATTACCGTTTATCACCAGAGGTACTCCAGTGAGCCATGGAAGAAATTACCAAATGCGCATTTTAAAGGTAGCAGTTATTACAATGGATTATGGAAACAATGGTGTATTTTTTATTTTTTTTATTTGCTGGGTACTTTGAAGAGTATAACACCATTATCCGACTTGACTGACCTTGCACAAAGGCAGAATATGTCAGCTGCTACCGAAATAAACAAGTCTGAATTGTAAAAATAAAATAGAATAGAATACACAGACTGACATTTCCGCTACGGCCGAACGGATGTCATATACTATACTGGGAAAATGCTTAACGTATTTGGAAACAAGACTGGCTAGAGACAAAGAAGTTTCAACAATATCGCTATTGCAAATTCCTTCTCCTTAAATGTCTTGAAACCCGCAATTATCGGGAACAAAAAGGTCAACTTGAGGTTTTGGACCGTCAGTCCAACTTTCTAAATTCTTCGGGAAAAAAAAGGTGAAAAATGGTAATGCGAATTACATATAGGATTACCCTAGTAAAATATATACATCCGGAATATGTTTCAATGTGCTAAAAAATAGTCACTATGCATTTCTACTGCAAGCCCAGCGCCTCTTCTCGAGAGTAATGCTGAGTATCCGACATAATTATGAAACAGCCGCTGCATCTTTATGAAACACATCTAAACAAAAGAGGATGGCAAGAGAGGTTCATATCCTCCAAACTTACGCTAGAACCCATACAACCCAGTATTTGCTATAACCAACAATGTGAGGGTTTACTTTATCTATTCCTACTGTGAGACTTGTAAAAGGCGGAAAAGTATCCGGGATGTGGGTCAATTCATCAAGACATTGCTTCGCTAATGACCATCCATCACGCAATACACGTATGTAAAGGCAATATACCGTGCTTTTTTCTTAATAATACACACATGAACAGTTTGGACTTTATCATGGCCAGGCTTCCAAACAGCGGTGAGGTGTGATTTATTGCCCCTTTCTTAATCCTTCCAGAGTACATCCGCGACAATGAGATACAGTCCGCTATTTGGAATAGAATCAGCAGGTGGTTATGAGGATTTACCACAAAAGAAAAGAGAAAGTGCCGCCTGTTTTTGGGAGGTTAAAAAGGTACATCACGATGTTTACCCCAAGTATAAGGCGTGGAAAAATAAAGTGAACCAAAGAATGGTGTGGTCATTCGTCGTATTGCACCCCCTGATGTGTTCTCTGTGAGTCAGCCTTGTTTTTTCCCACACTAGCAAACCCCTTGGCATCTCCTTTCACAGTAATTTTAGGCTGTTTTAAATAATAAATGATCGTGGTGAAATTAGTTTGTGCCCACACCATTTTATCCGTGTCTTTGATTTTGTATCAAAGCGGAAATCCGCGTGTCTCTTCAAACGGTGTGCCACCTGCGCTATATTGTCCCACCAACCTATCCAATCGCCATCATTCTCACACCGTCCAAACGGGTGGCAGGAATATCAGTCACACGGTTTTATCCGAGCCATTGAGAACCTACAGATGTATAATGCTGACTGGCTCATTAAGTTCCTCTCCCTAGCCTTTACATCGGATTATCCAAGGCTCCAACTTACCACACGTGAACATACAAAGTGTGAGAAAGCAGTGTGTCCAATCGCCAAGGGTGGGTAATAGATAGACGTGGACAAGAGGCTGGGAAACTTGCTCTTCCTGGCAAAGGAGGACTGGTGCGGTTAATTACGCAGTGGCGATGTGATTTTTTGGGTGGGGAATGTGTTTCACTTTGTGCATAAGCGGTGTTCACCACGCGATCCCTATTTGATAATCAGTTCTCTACTTCACTGCAGCTTTCCCACACTTGTGCAGTAAACTACCTTTTTAGAGAGAGACTTGTGAAGAAAGGTGGGTCCATTCGCTTGTTTTTCTTTTTGAGCGGGTGGTTTGATGTTGGGATGACTTTGGAAAGGGTGGGAATCCC
>JANBPY010000426.1:0-10499 GCA_027577015.1 Dispira parvispora
GTCGATCTGTCCTGAGTAAATCGACGGGTTCACCCTCGACGTTGTAAACCTGAGTGGTGAAATGTAGAGTCATTCTAATAAATTTTTTTTTGATAATTCCCTAGAACGTACTGTATAATTCGATTTTGATTGATTTGATGTCTATCATATGCTCCAGATATCAATAAATATGGAGGTATACCCACTAGGTGATGGCTTGCTTTGTTCTTGTGGGCCAGTTTCCAATGGTGGTCGCTCAAATATTCAATAGTGACTAATCCAACATCAAACTAGTCACAACGTATGCTGAACCACTGTTCTGGTGGGAGAGTCAAAACATTGTAGCCCTTATAACGGAGCCACCTCTCAAGGGAACCCATGCTTCATTCACAATGACCCCAATTCTATTCTGGCATTTGTAATTTAACCGGTTCTTGGAGTTTTGTTGTAATTTATCGCTGCGCCTGTGCTTTCATTTGTATAACAATACACAGGTTCACCTTAGCCTACATTACTTGACATGGTTCAGCACCATGCGTTAATGTTTATCGTTTACAGACCCTGAGAGTAACGGCATTCTTTCTCACCTCGTACGATACGTTTGCCATGCCGTGCCCGTCTTGCGGGGCCCCTTCGGAGGCCATCCAGACCAACGTGGGCGACGGCATTACTGTCTGTACCCAATGTGGACTGGTTCTGGAACAGTCAGTTTTAACGGACTCGCTAGAGTTTAACGACAGGGGAGGGCAAACCCTGGTCCCTCAGGATGATATTCCATTGAGACGACTCCCCGAGACGCTTCCTGCGCCAGCAGACGTGACCACTTCTACCCAACCGATACCACAGCAAGGTGCCACAGTTGGCATCCAGGCGGAGCACCCTGCTGATCTTTCACTGACCGTTGCTGGGACCCGCCATCAGCGCCGGGAAATTATTCGGATCCGCCACAATGTGGGTGCCGTAGCCTCGTCGTTGGGACTCCAAAGTCTGGTACAACGTTGCCATTTTATATTCGATCGTTTGTACGAAAGCGGCGAGTTGCGGCTAGGACGCAATGGGGAAGTAGTTGCCGGGGCGTGTTTGTTGCTAGCAGCTCGAGAAAATAAGCGGCCGTTGGCTGTTAGTGACTTGGCCAAGGCTATGGAGGTTTCCAAACCTCAGCTCTACCGGGCGGTAAAATGGGCTTCCTCGCGGCTGCCTATTGCATCGGGTACGACTGCCCACCACGCTTTCTTGGAGCGTTATACAGTGGAAGTAATCCGAGATTACTCGCACCTTCTCCAAGAATGTGCCACCCAGGGACTCCTTCCTGACCTGGTAGACTTGGCCAAGGGCACGTACCTTCTTCCGGCTCACATTACCCGTACAACTGTGCAGTTGGTCCACCAACTCTTTGATTTCTGGCAGGCCAACATGACAGTGACCGGACAACACAATTTGGGATACTACGGCGCTACCATCACGCTGGCATTGCAATCTGTCTCCCACCAGCACTGTGAACAACCCCATGAGATCTTACCACCGGCTTACGATAGAGTGATTCGTTGTGTGACTCGGTCTTTTTTTACATCCTTGGGTTTAGACCCGCAAACCTTGACCACTCGATACACTGACCTACGTCGGTGTATCATGGGCTACGCCAAAGAACTTCCATGGGCCCCTAAGGTATCCCTCGAAACAACGTTCTACTTTGTACAAGACGTTTTGCTTCACCAGGCCACACTTCGGTCCCATATGAACGTATGTCACACTTCTGAAGGTTCCTCTAATCTCCGTGATGATCGTGATAATGGTACTACTAGCAGTCCTTTAGCATCGAGCGTAGGCAATAGGCCTGTTTCAGGGAAATTGAAAAAGCGCCGAACGCAGCTAGCCCAAGTGCGAGACATGCTGAATTCCTCGGGGCCTGCTACTTCTTCTTCACCAACCCCCACCTGCCAATCTGGATTGCATATAGATCCCATACACTTGATACTGCTGCGGCTGCAAATGGCGAGTTTACCGCCGTCGTTACTAGAAACGAAGAGTGACGACCAATTGCGCACTATATTCCAACGGCATCAAACCCCTACTCCCCCTTGTGCGATAGGGAGAACATCCTGGTTATACTCCCCAACTCCTGTATTTGGAACATCGGTGTCACTTCAGACCCAATACAAAGACCTCGTGGAAGGATGTCCCTTTTGTGGCGAATGGCACGGCTATCGTCGTCCATTGTCGATTGAAGCTAGCCCTCTACGCTCGCCAACGCTCGAATCTTCGCCATTCAATCATGCTCCTCACTCTTACCCTACCGATGACAGTCAACTCACCGAACGCGATCTGCCTTCTCCTGAGCTACGGCTGTACATTCATGCCATCGATGATCAATCAACGGACCACGATGCAAACTGAACAAGCCCTACCTCTTCAACGCAAAGCACATATCATGGCATTTTTGAATTTGTCAAGCATATGTCTTATTTATGTCCAATGCTTCCACCAAGTTACTCTCCTAGTTTTTGATTGTCATCATTTCGATACAAGTTCGCTAGCTGCTGCTGAAATTAAATAAATCGCTGCAACACAATGTGTCGCCGAGTATAACTTCCCATTACATAATATGCAAATTTCCCGTGCGACATTCACTAGTATGTGGTTTAGCTGAAAGGGATGTAGGAATAGCATACACGTTACGCCAGTGCTCATGATGCTACTTTTGGTAATACCCCAGTATTAAAATTAAGGGTACATTACAACATAAAAAGTTGTTACGCTGAAAGTAAACCTAGCGGGGGGGGGAGAATAGTCATCATGTCACCTGCCTCTCAATTTTTTTCTGTCAGAGCCAAGCTTAAACGAACGGTTTATTTCGCTTTACAAAGATCTGCTACCTGAGGTATGGTTTTTTTTTCATCTGGTGCTCTACATTATAGGTATAAGCCGGGTTCTTCTTGTGATCGACCCGTGAGTATCTGTAACATCTCAATTATACTTTGCCTCTAAAATTCAAAGCAACATATTTTCAATGTACATAAAGCATTTTTTAATATTTTTTATTCTAATTCAACAAAGTGACTGTTGAATTATTTTCCTACTTCATGGTAAATGTCACCCTACTCATGCCTTAAATTGCAAGCGTAACTGCACGAGAAGTAGAGATCTTCCATCATAATTCACCAATAACCTACAATCATAAAAAGATAACACATGGGATATAATGATTCTAAAGTACTGCTTAAAATTCCATATAACTGCATAAAAGTGGAATATGAATTACTCCTCAAGTTGGTAAAAATATACGAAAAACTAAAACTTTGGTTCCGCCAGATTCCAGAACCATACCTCATATATGAAAAACCCTATTCCCTGTCAGCTGTGGCCATATGGTTGTAAAAACACCACATCCCGTTAGATCTGTGCAGTTAAATACTTCTCAGCCATCCTAGTACTAAGGTAGGTGACTACTTGGGAATAGATGGTGCTACAGTTTTTTTGTTAAAATAAATGTTGATGGGAGATATTTTTGAAGTTTTTAATTTTAATTTCCCATCATCATGGTCAGGTGACCTAAAACGGTGAAGGTCATGTGATTGGTTGGTGGAAGTAATGCCAGAGATTAGTTTGATTACCATCTAAGGATGTGGTCACATTTTTGGTTTGTTAATTGTTAGCAGTGTCACTTGGGCAACTAAGTATGAACTCTAGTGGTGAATAATGTAATTATTGCTTATAATATCATCTTTATTTAGTTAGTGAGCATTGTATTTATGTAAACCCTTAGTGCATGGTTGCAGACCTTCAATGGTAGCTTTGAGTAGAGTGTCTACAGTTATCGTTTACGAGTTATTACCAGCTATTATCTTTAGAGTGTATAGTTGGTTTAATATTATTGCTTGTCAGGAGTTATCCATGTAAATAGGTACACAAGTCTATAATTTAATAAAGGCTGATTGAGCACAATTTGTTTTAGGTACTGTGACAACCGAGTAGGGTGATAACTTAGTAAATTCTGAATCGAGCAGTATACATGAATAAACAAATATTTATTGTAAACATAAAGGACTTAGATGACTTGTCCATGGGGCCGCATTTATACTGTCTGGAGAGGACATTTACCGAATTGATCTTACTTATGGAATAGGCAGCTAGTATCCTCATATTCTCTAACGTAGCCCAGTTACTTGACATTCCGGAAGGGACGCAGCAGGCAGATGGTTTATCCTTACTCCTGCATTTGTGACCAGGGTGGGCGAGAGAATAGTTATATTGACCTGCATAGGGGAACCTATGCGGCCATATGCAGATACACACTTCATTACATTAATAAGACCTGGCGAAGGGAAGTAGTCCTTCTAAATGTCCCTTGGAGGGCAGCTTTCTGTGAGGCGGTCCTCCAGGGTTTCGTTACAGTACAATGTTTAGCACAATTAATAACGGAGCTAAGTCACAGTATAGTAGTTCACTTTTGACTTTTTCATTAGTGATACTAGTAAATGAAGCATAAAATACATACAGGTGAATTTATTGATCATGACAAGGACTACAAAAAGGTTGTTGGCTGCAGGAAGAAAACGTGGCAGCAGTTCCTCGCTGATCCAAACCCAACATCTGTCGTTGGGAATCTTTTTAAAAAAGGCGGGGTAAATTTGAGAAAAAAAAATCTGCACTTTACCAGATCAAAAAAAAAAAGAATGGGGAGTGAGCGACTCGAACGCCCAACCTTGCGCTCTGGAGGCGCACGCGCTACCATTGCGCCAACCCCCCTGGGGTTGAAATTTTTCCAGTAATATTATTTATCTATAACTCAGGAATTACTAGAAATGCCATTGTAGGGGGTCTATTTTTTTCCTTTAAATTTTGCCAACTCTTCGATGTTCTCTTTTGTCTAGCTTAGTGGAAATGTGTGCATGTTGATGTAATAAAATTTGTTTCATTTCTCCCCTCAGCATTGTTATGGGATAGAAAGTGCAACAGCAGTATTTTGCTGTTCTTTTTTCATAATGTTGTATGTTGGCGATTTGAGTTGGTTGATTACAAAAATTCACTGGTGTAGTTGAGAACTGTGGTTTGTCTTGTATTTAGACTAGTTGTGAAATTACTCGAATTTTAAGATACTTGTAGGGGCGATAGATTCTATTCAAGGGTGTGATGGCAAAGTGGATTGTCTACGAAGATAATGAAAAACCAAGCGCTTTTTGTTTAGTAAATTGCCCAGGGCCATTTTAGGATTAGAATAATTATGAGCTACCAAGGCACAGCAGAAGGAATTATGACGACAGTGGACAGGACGTCATAGAAGTGATGCTAGTGATTCAAATCTTTAAGGAGCCGACGCACTTACTATTTTTCCCTCACTCCTTGATAGCACCCAGTTTTTGTTGAATTGTATATCAGAGTCCCCCCCCCCCTTATCGTAAACACACATCCACACACCAATACCCACTTTACCAGTATGGGGATTTTTTTTCACGCGTCGATGCTATCCACCCCCATATATTACACGTAAGTGGGGGGTGGGTTATTTTTTTTTTTTGATCCTTTATCACTTCCTTGGGCCCTTTCTTTCTTTCAGACTTTGTGGTCTTCTTTAGTACTTTGTGACCAGAACCAGACCTGCTGCCTTGTTGTTTTTTAAGCATTCCCTCCTTTTTTTTAACATTCCACTTGTTCCTCCTTAGCTTCACTGTTTCGTAATCTATTTTTGCTCACTTTCTTTCAACATGGACGGGTCTGGGTACGGCCACTCACACCCTCACGGCCATCCCCACGGTCATCCTCCATCACACAACCATCCCCTCAATACTGCCTACCCGCCACCACCACCAGTACCTTCTGGTCAGCCCCAGCCCCAACCGCCGACAAACGCTGCACCTGGACTGATCCATCCTCACAGTGGTGCTCCATCTTCCTACAATCTCCCACGGTCCTACCCTCCCCCATCCGGTGGAGCAGGCCTACCTCCCCCTGGGTCTATGATCACTTCCCCCAACGCGCCCCATCCGGCACCGTCAGCCACCCCTCCAGTCGCGACCGCTCCCTCACCGTCGGCGTCAGGTGCAAGTGGAGCTTCCCAAGCTGCTCGACCTCTCAATGTACGCGACGCTCTATCCTACCTGGACCAGGTCAAACTCCAATTCCAGGACCGGCCGGAGATCTACAACAAGTTTCTAGACTACATGAAAGACTTCAAGGCCCAGACGTTGGATACCCCCACCGTAATTCATCGTGTATCGGACCTGTTCCGCGGCCATCCCTCGCTGATACAGGGCTTCAATACTTTTCTTCCTCCGGGTTACCATATTGATTGCGGGGTCAATTCAGGTGACGGTGCCTACGTCCAGGTTACAACTCCTGGTGGCCACGTCGTCCCGCAGGCGTCTATAGGGGTGGCAACGCATCACCACGGTCCAACGGCGGGGTACGGTAGTACCTCCGGTAGCTACTATGGTACTAGTAGCAGCGGTGCTGTTTATGGGGCACGCGGGACTTCAGGGGAGGTGCCTCCTCCACCCGCGGCACTGAACAGTGCCAGTGGTAGCGGTACAAGTTCCCAACCGCCTCGTTCGGTATCCCCTGGTGGTAGTTACCGTGCTAGTACCGGTCCTTCGGCAGCGATTATGAGTATGAGCTCGCAACAAAAGTATTCTCCAGCTACCCATAGCGAAACTGGCGGAGCTCCTCTTCCTTCAGGCGCCGAATACCCACCGGGAAGTGCCCCCGGTAATCCTAATCTGACTGCCCAAGGCCCACATTTCCTGGAAAATCGGAGAGCTCCATTGGAGTTTGGCCATGCCATCAATTATGTGAACAAGATTAAGACACGTTTTATCAACCAGCCCGAGCTATACAAGCAATTTCTCGAGATTTTGCAAAATTATCAACGGGATGGCAAACCCATTCACGATGTCTTTGCCCAGGTGCAGGTACTGTTTAAGGATTCCCCTGATCTCCTAGAAGAGTTTAAACAGTTCCTACCAGAAGCATCTGCCTTAGGCTCTGGAGCTGGGCTTCCCACGGAAGCTCCCGCGGCTGTTCCTGGGGTTGATGCAGGGGGTACGCCTTATGGAGCTTACCCGCCGTCGGGGGTACCGGTCCACGGTTCCCCATCGACGGCAGGACGCTCAACGACTTCCGCCTCCCGAATGCCCCCGGTGGGCGATTTTGGTCCTGGGGGGCATGTGGGTACTGGTGAAGCCTATCCCGGCGGTCCCGGCCCCGAAACAACGGAATCGACGGCTTCCAAAGTGGCGGGTGCTGCAAGTGCCCTGTCCAGGAAAAAACGTGGTACTCCGGCGGCCCTGACTGCTACCGCACCCACCGCGGTGAAGAAACGCCCCCGAACACAGGGAAAGCGGGACTCCTTACCCTCGCAGGGTGGTCCGGCAGCGACATACACCAACGGTACTCTCGAATCTCCCTCACAGCACCGTACTCCGTTTTCCGAACAAGAGTTGGAACTCTTTGCGTCCATCCGACGCTACCTTGGCTACAAATCCACATATAACGAATTTCTCAAGTTACTGAACCTGTTTAGTGAGGAAATCATCGACGACAAGCTACTGATCGAGCGGGTGGCCACTTTTATTGGTGGAAACTTGGACTTGTTTGACCGGTTCAAGGCTCTAATCGGGTACAAGGAACCGGAAGACAAGGTACCCACCAACGAGCCGTTGGTGACCCCACGGCCCCGACTCGATTTGAGTACCTTGAAAGCGGTAGGCAGCTACCGCAAACTTCCACTGAATGAAACCAAAGACCGTTGTTCCGGCCGTGATGACTTGTGTTGGGAAGTGCTCAACGATGGTTGGGTATCCCATCCAACCTGGATCAGTGAGGAAGAAGGATTCAGTACCCACAAAAAGAACCAGGCTGAGGACACAATGCACCGGTGCGAGGAAGAACGTTACGATTTTGATCTGAACATTGACTCCAATCTATCCACCATTGCGCTTCTCGAACCCATCGCTCAACAGCTAGAGGAGATGAGCCAAGAAGAAAAGCTCAAATTCAAGATATCCCCAGGGGCATTTGGCGATTCCCAGGCCATCTACCATCGCATGATTAAAAAGGTGTACGGGGTAGAACGAGGATTAGAAATTCTCAACTATTTGCACCACAATCCGGTGACCACTATTCCAGTGGTGCTGCGTCGACTTAAACAAAAGGACGAAGAATGGCGTAAATTGCGGCGTCAGCAAAACAAGGTGTGGCGGGAGATCGAAATCAAATCCTTTTTCCGGTCGCTGGACTACCAGTCGCCCCAGCTACGTACCAACGAACGCAAGCACATGTCCACCAAGCACTATGTGGCCGAGATCGAAAAACTACGACGTGAAAGTCTGGAGGGTCATGGTGTTGCTGCGGGATGGTCTCAAGGTTCCAAGGCAGGGAAATTCCATGGACGACCTTTTGCTCCACCGTTGGGATCCCCAGAGACCACCGCGCATGCCTATCCGCCTTCTTATCATTTAGAGTTTAGCCTGGAAGACAACACGCTGGTACGCGAGACTACCCAGCTAATTCTTAGCTACTATGATAAAATGCAGGCCGCCCATCAGCCAGACCGGTCCGTACTGGAGCAATTCTTTACCACCTTTTTGGAGCCCTTCCTGGACGTCCAAGTGGATAATTCGACACTTCCCAACACCGTTTCGGATACAGAGCCGACCCAATCTTCCGCTATGGAGTCAGATGACGCACCCGTTAAACAAGAAGCGGGCCAGGCTGAGAATGCTGGGGCCAACCGTCGTACTAATACCGCGGCGAGAGAATCCGTACCATCTTCCAATCAGTCAGACAAGGGCTCGACCCATACCTGGATTCAAACCCAGCCTATCAACCGGCAAGTCCCGGTGGAAGAAGATCACCCCGCGGTGGTCCCCACCACCACCACATCGACTATGCTGCGACCGGGTTCATCAGTGGAGCCACGTTGGAATACTTTCTACGGAAACACCCCATTTTACGTGTTTTTCCGCCATTTTCATACCATTTACAACAGGCTGCTGCAGGTGAAACAGGCACAAAAAATCTGTTCCCGTTGGACCGTCCACGATCGGAGTGGTCAAACGCCGGCAGGAAAATTGGGTCTCTTGTACCGACCGGAAGTTTTGGCGGATGTAGATCTGGACAAAGTAAGCTACTTCCAGGTATTCCTCAATTTGGCAGACCGGCTATTCGACGGGGAGTTGGATAATGCCTCGTACGAGGAAGCCATTCGTTTTCTGTTCCGGACATACGCCCACAATGTTTTGACGGTAGACAAGGTGCTACAAATCCTCACCAAGCACTTGGTCTCCCTCTTGACTGACAGTAAGACGACCGAACTGCTAGAGGTGTACAATGACATGAAGGACAAATCCATGGCGCTGGTACGTCAACAAATTCTGTACCGTATGAAAGTCGAGGCGGTGATTGGCACCGATGAGCATTTGTACCGCATTGAATTCTTGCCCCCGCCGCTTCAACGGGTCTGTACCGTCCAGTTGTTATTCAAGGATGACTTTACATTGTCCCATGCGGTAACATCGGAAGAGAAATGGGCGTACTATGTAGACAGCTTCGTACTGCTGGCCCCTACTGAGGGCGTATCGTTCCAGGGCTACTACCCATTTTTACGTCGCAACTTACCCCGCCTGGCTCCGTCCGAGTCTGAAGCACCTTCGATCATATCCCACAGTGGACTCGAGATTAAGATATCTCTCAATACTTACCGTATCTGCTTTGTGACTCATAGCGAGGACTTTTTCATGAAAACCACTCGACCGGTGGAGATGTCCCGTCTACGGTCCAATCAACCGGCCCTCGCAGCAGCTCCCAAACAAGATGCGATGGAGGTTGATGGCACAGCTGCTGTTTCGGAGAGTGCAGAGGCCACGGACACAACAACTGCATCACCCTCCCCATCTTCGTTAACGAATACGCTAGCTCGGTTCAACCGGCAACGAACTGCCAAGTGGCACGAATGGTTGGAGAAAAATTCACCGAGCGGTCTCAATGGTCAAGAAGCCGTATCTGGTCAATAATGAGGGCGATTCCCTTTTGCCATAATAATTTTAAATGTGACGACCTGACGCTTGACAAGCTTAAAAGGGATGGCGTTATCAACTAGGTTTGGTTCTGGGGGGGGATATACGTGTTATATAGCGAATTGCTATAGGCGCCACAACCTCTCACGGCACCTGAAATCAAATATCATTTTAGTCTGTATTTCGCTGTTTGTGGACACAAAGATTCTATCTTCGAGTTGTATGCTTAGTTTTATTATTTCTGTTCATTGGAACCTATCCTTTTTTTGTTCTTATAATCCCCGTAAATGGTATCTAGTCTAGGAGCAATGTGATGGGGCAAATGGTAGCACGGTTTCATTTTTAATTCTTTGTTATAAATATTTGATACTTTATCATGAATTTACTTCCACTTTTGAGAGTGATAAAACTATGCAATGTGCACTAAAATAGAGAACTTTACTGCTTCTTTTTAAAAGGAAATTTGAAGGAGACTGAGTCTACTCACTGGGTTTCAAAATTTACCAAATG
>JANBPY010000427.1:0-10496 GCA_027577015.1 Dispira parvispora
CTGTCCATGACTACGTCCAATAGTCATCTAACTTTGGGTACCTTACTGGATTTGACCGCCGAATGTTTAACTTTGTTAGGAACTCCGCAAGGTACTGCTACCACCTCATCCTCCACTCAACCTTCTTTGGGGGCATCCGAGACTGGCGCCACCACCACTGCGCCCATTCCCGAAGATCGTTACCCGCTACCCACGGTCCGCACGCTTTTGGTAGACATTTTACGCTCTACCTACATGTACGTCTTGGCCCAAACCGCCATGTTATCCCGAGTATCAGTATTCCCCCACCAAGGTCCAGGCTTCCCTTTGGACGAAGGGTACGGAACTACCACGCGATTTTTCAAGGACAATGTACTGCCGTCAGTGGCCCGTGATCTCAAGGATTCAGCCCGACGGGTTCAAATCACTCTGGAGCCTTTGGTGTCGCAGCTGGCTAGGCCACCCACCACGGACCACGTTACTCCCTTGCAAATGGAAAAACAGTCGATGAAGGAATTACAAGGACTGTGTAAGAAACTCCCCGAGTTGTTACAGGCTCTGGCCAACTAACAGACGCCTCCCTTTTTTATCCATTGTTAACCCTGTTTGATTAGTTACACTTTACTCATTGTTCAATGTTGCAAAATCGCCCGTATTTGCTTGCCTCTCATAAGAATTTACTTTTTTTTGGACAGTATACCAAAATTCTACCACTGGTGAACGACTTGATTCGAGTATATTTATGTGCACCATTTATCGAAGAATACATCAATAACTTGCTACTGATGATATTACACTTAAAATTGGACATTTACTTTTGCAAAAGGTTTATATCAATAAAGTCTACCTCTAAAACGATAGGACTCGTAGTAATCTATAAACGCAAGATGTTGGTATATTCAAAAGTACAAGTAAATTTAGAAAAAAATGACAGGTATACATGGTGACCATAAAAACGTTTTGCTTATGTGATTCATTTTTTTCAAATGGGAGAAAACAGAATAACAGGTAACATTGCAGCAAAGGAAGAAGGATAGCGCTATAAAAGATAAAGGAGAAGGAAAAGAAATCTTAATGAAATCATCAAGCTCGGGAGGGCACCAGATTACACTATGTTCCCTTTAAAAGTCGTCCCACTCATCATTCCAACCCTTCTTTTTCTGGACCGTGGCTCCACCTGTGGATTTGCCACTCAAACCCGACCGTTGATTACGACTGGTCAAGCCTCGGCCAGCATTCGGACCTGTGGAAGCGGATATCGAGGCAGAAGACGACGACGACGACGAAGTCAACCTATTTTGGGTAGCTACCGGGCTAGTAGGCGAAAGAGTGGTATCTGAATATACACTATTCTGGCGATTACTGAGACGAGCCAAGTGACCATCATGGTCATTCTGAACGGCAGCAAAGAAATCTTCGTCACGTTGGTCACTAAGCATGGATGTCGATCGGGCCCCATTGGCTCGAGAATTCACCCCATTATCACCCAAGGTAGTATACCCTGTATCAGGAGACCCTAGATATGAAGACATTAAATTGGCACCCCGCTGTCCAATATCCGAGACAAACCCGCGCACATTGTTTGAAAACTCGGGATCCTGTACGGCCTGGGCCGTTGGTAAAACTACATTGTGGGTAAGCTTTTCCCCCACGTTTTCGACAAGTTCCAGAGCCACTTGTGCCGAACTTGAAAAAAGGCTCCAGCCCTTGGCCAGCAGTTGTGAGGGATCGTCCAACATACCCTGCGTCGATTGGGAGGACTGCCTAGTATTATTGTCGTCGTCATCAACACTGCCAAATCCCACGTACTTTCCCCCTTGATTCGGTGGTAGATTGGTCGGTCGGGTCTGGTTGGCGGCACCCATTTGTGCGAAAAAGGCCTCATTTCGCTCCCGTTGGGAAGCAGATTTATTGCTGGCGTCAACAGAGGAAATACCCGCCGGTGTATCTACCTCTCGATTCGTAGAACCGTTACCCCGGGAACCCATTCTCCCCTGTCTGGAGGACACCGCATCCTTGGAGCGGGTCCCACCGCTCTTTAGAGGTTTTCGGCTAGGTTGTTTACTAGGAGTATAGGTACGCCCTTCGCATTCCGCATTGAGTTTTTGTCGCCACTGTTCGGCAAAATCGCTCGAGTACTTGTCCTGAATGCTCATGTCGGAGCGATACTCGGGAAAGGTTTCAAAAAATGCCAGAGCCCGTTTATTACCAGCCAACTGCATCCGTTTTACTTGTTCTTCGGTCCAACGGTCCATACTAACCGAACGAACAAAACTCAGGTGAACGCCAAGGGAACGATGGACTCCCGAACAATTCAGGCAGAAAAATGTTCCCAGAGTAACCGAGGCCCATTGTGGATTGGGAGCTCCGCAGTCGCAACATGTCTACCCAAGCACACAACAACGATAGCAAGCAAAGGCCCAATTCCAGTGTTAATGGTATATTCCGCTCCATGCTGTGTAAATAATGGCCGAACCCTGGGATATTTCCCTAGCAAAGCTGTACAATGGTAATGGGTGCGGGAACAAAAGTAGTAATCCCCCAATGGCTAACCTGAATGACTTACTTTGTTGCCTTCTTGACGGAGAACCTCGGCCAGTGCTTGCTTTGCAGAGTCAGACATGGCGTGAACACGAAATAATGTAAATCAATATAAGCAAACCAAAGGAATATCTATCAGTATGAATCTCATCTGGTTGATGACCAGTGCAGATGTGTAACCATAAACCGTAAAGGTCTCAGGATAGCCTCACTGAATTTTTTACAAGCCAAGGTTTCCAAAGGGTCCCAGGAAACCGACCTTGGGAGAGAATGGTCCCAATTTTTTCAGCGACCAAACTGAGATTATTTCCCATCCTCGGAGTTAATGTCCAAAAAAAATATTGCCTAGGAAAATAAATTCCTTGGAAATTCGCATGCTTAGAGAGTACGAGAGGGGTTATATGAGTGATTTTTTTCAACTGTAGAAAGGATGTGGCATACCACATCCTACAGAAAGAGCTGTGCGGTGCCCCTCCAAAGTGGCTTACTTGTGCTACCTAAGCATGCTGCGGTGTGAAAACTTTAACGCATTTCATTAGGCGGAAAATAAAAATAGATGCATCATCTCAACCCCACAGACCCGTTCGCTATGTTCACCTGGTATTATCTTCATGTGCCTGGCTTAGACACTGCCATTTATCCAAGTAGCCATTGGGTGCACAACCGCATGGTCTTTCCTATTTGGTTTTGGAAAAAAATTCCCGGTGTTACCACCACCACAGAGATTGTGAAATCCTATGGTGGGAACTACATGGGTAACCTTCGTCCTTTCAAAGCCCCAAGTCCATGAGTGTCAATGGTGATAGGCCCGTTGTCGGTCTATTCCGAATGTATTTTCGGAAAAGGACTTCACTATTGTCTAGACTAGTGTAACCATTTCCTCACTCCCCCAACCTTGCCGCCTTTTAAGGAAGCAACAGGTGAAGCGGAGTACCGACATCTATATTGGAGCGGGAAGAAGAAGTGGTGTCCTCTAAAGAGGGAGAACCAAATTCCCGCTGACGATCTTCATTCGATGAACACAATTCGGGACACTCTGGATAATGGTGAAACCATGGAAGGATCTCACTGGTCTCATGCTTCCCACATGGAGCTGATTGACTAACGATCTAGCTCCTTAAAGCATCTTTTGCATTTCGTAGATGCCGAAGTGATAGCAAAGTGTTTACTTTGGTTTTTTAGTCATGAATCCACTATAAAAAGATACTAGATTCCGGGAAATAAAAACCTCTTATGACTAAAAAACATACTCGTTTAAATTCAAGGTTTTTATTGTCTACTCGTAGGGCACCTGTACCTCGATTCTTAATTACATTTACATTAGAGATTTAAATCCTATAACGACATAAATCTTTGGATTTTCCATTACTTTATTTACTAATACTTCAACTGCTTTATTTGGGCCGTGAAAGTAAGCTTTTTACCATCCACTCCTGAACGTTCAAATTTCTTGACAATCCGTATCCTCGGCTCTCTATTCTTGCCACTTCGTTACGACAGCTTTACCATCCACCCCCCCCCGCTTTACCACCCCTCTCCGTCTCTACCGGGAATCTACCATGTTGTCTAACAAACTTCACTTCGCTACACTTTTGGTTTTGGCGGTTGTTGTAGGTCAAGTTGCCTGCATGAAATCTCATTTGAAAACCAGGTGCAGTGAGGACAAAATGGGCTACCACTATAGAAAATATTACTGGAGTACGAGAGAGGAATACGAGAAGTGTCTTGAAGGTACGACCTGCACGCTTGTAAATAATGAACCTACATGTTTGTAGCTTTAGGGACCAGCTTAGAGTCGTTGCAACTATGACGTTACCCAAACCCTCGTGATTTTTGTACTGCTTATTTGCGAGGGCTCAATATACCCCGTTCGCCAGAATGTGGAGGTTTTATTTTATTTACATTTTTACGCTGGGATTACACGCTCTCCTTTACAGTTGGGTATATCTATTCTTTGTTCTCACTGGTGTACCTGGATTTCATTTAGTGGTGAATATTAGCTGACGTGATATTGTAACAACCGAGTAGGGTGACAGCAAATGAGACTAAGACAGTGAATTCCGTATTGAGTACGATATATGAAATAAACATTAATTTATTGTAAACATAGGGAACACAATTAACTCGCCTACAGTGACCCTTTTTATACCGCCCCGAGGAGGTATTTGTAGGATTGGTCTTATCGATGGAAAGGTAATCTGGTATCTGCACCTTTACCAACTCAGTTGGAACAACTGGTCAGCTAGGTAGCGATGCACGGGATAGGTAGCTTCGCCACCGCCTGCTTTCACAACTAGATGCTGGTTAAACAGCAACTATGCCGGTTTACATAGGGGGATGCCGCATGCAGATTCCTGCACCATTTCTCCGACAAGGCCTGGCGAAGGAGAGCGGTTCTTTTAAACGTTTCCTGTAGGGTGGCTTCCTCTGAGGCCTCCCTCTAGGATTTCGTTGCAGTACCAATTACCCTACGGCATTCCTCTCTGGTGAAGCCATACCATGTCTCATTAACATGGTCAGTTAGCTCGTTCGTGCCCCAAGGAGCAGTTTCATAATTGTTTAAGCGGCCCTTGACCCATGCCCACATTTGCTCGATTGGGTTTAGGTCCAGAGATTGTGATGGCCATTCCATTGTCCAAAATTTTTGCCCATTGAACCATTCCCAAACCAGCGTGGATGTGTGTTTAGGGTCATTATCTTGCTGGAAAAAGGTTTTTTCAGGGCTTAAATGGTGATTTTCCAACATGGTCATGAGCTTACCCTTAAGAATATTCCTATAGAGCATACTATCCATCGTGTCCTCGATAATGGTCACTGATCAACAACATAGTAGGCGGTGCAACTCCAGACCATGATGTGACCATCACCACCCTTCACTGACCCAATAACATGCCTGTCTTGGAGTTGTTCCTCATCAGATTTTCATGTGCATTGACATCTGTCAGAGAAGAACCTGTTGATATTGGTCTCGTCAGACCACACTACATGGCGCCAATCATGACTAGTCCAACCTTGTTAGTTTTCGGCAGTTTTTGGATTTCAATCAAGGCTTCTTGCGCTTCTTAGTGGCTCTCAGACGGCCTTCCTTTAGGGCCCGCCGGACTGTAGATTCACTTGCCTTGACTCCAAGCTCTTCTTCCAAGCTGGATTGCACCTCGACAGCAGTTTCTTTCTGACCTCATTTAATTCCACCAACACAAAATCTTTTTTGACATTCTGTCAGAAGAGGTGGATGGCCTCTTTTGGCCCTGGGGTGAGAGGAGGGGAGAGCCTTGGAAATGCGGTATACCGTTCCTCTGTCGACACCAGCCCTGGAGACAATGGTACATACATTATGGCCATCATTTAACAACTCAATGATTTCGTGCTTCTTGGTTTCGGTGATCGGGCGCATGGTAATTAAAAGTGGTTAAAAAGTTAATAGAAAAGAAGAGCACCATGCATTTGCGCTGTGTGACAAATTTAAAGAATTTCAACTATGTCAATATCGAACTTACGTGGTAGACAAGTTTCACAAGAAACCGGCTTCAAAAAGGCCCAATGCATTGGCATCATTAAAAATTAATCTCAAGCCATGACTTGAAACTGGAATACAGCCACATTTAGTTACAATGCAGTCCGCATACGGGCATATGTTCACACCAAGTTTTGCATCCATAGAAAGAATAATTTCAGAGATACTGTGCTCGAAATTAAAAAGTGGAAAATATTGGGCCCTTTTGATAGTCAGTGGGATTAATAACGGGCAAGAAGTGCTGTGATCTGACTTGGGCAACTTGGAAATGTTCAGCAGTTTTTACAATAGAGTGATTCATTAATGACGAATGATAGAAAGTTACAATCAAACCATGTGTGTTTAAACTGGAAAGAAAAGCAATAACAATTTACTCTTGTTGCTCACCATTTTTTTCTATGAATGATAGTTTCCTTGATGGCATGCAAAACGTAAGAACGGAACATTGTTGATATTGGACTTGAGTGTTGACAAGTTTGACGGCCAAAATCCCGTAGATGATTTACAAGAATCGATTTCCAATACACACTCCCTTATTGCCCCTAAAGGCAATGGATGGACGGGCTTGTTGGGGTGTAGCAGCAAAACAATAGGGATCCATGTACCCCAAGGGAGCGTGTCCATCAGGTACCAAAAGAATTATACCCCTGACGTCTACCTATATTTTTTTTGAGAGATTGGACAGGATATGAGAGGGTGGATATTTTGAAGATTTTTACGGTAGTGATCAGGCTACACTTTTTAAGTGTCCCTCGATGCCCCTTTTGTTTACTTTCGTACTCTGCTGCTGGTTTACTTTTGATAGATTAGCCGTCATCACCAGATAAGTCATTCGAATCAATGGCATCCCAACCCCAGTGAATACATGGGGCTATATACTTTGTGTTGTTGTTGTTGATATTGTAACCGTATTGGTTTCTCTTGTTATTGTTGTTATTCTTTCGAGATTTGTCCACTGTGGAATCTCCCCCTTCCCCTCCTCACACACATGTACATGTTCTGGATAATCAATGATTTCACACAAACGTTGTCAGACTGCCTCTATTTACTTTATATTCGGCGATTTTCCCCGGATATTGACGTTACTCCTCCTAAAATTTAAAGTGGTGGGCTTGTTGTTACTTTTTTTTTCACTGTGTCCACAGTCATTGTCCCCATTATTACTTTCCTAGTGCTGGGGTTCATTTGCCATTGTTCATGGTGCACTATTACTTGGGGGCTTATTCAACGTTTAAGAATTCCTTGTAGAATTCTGGGTCCTTCATTTGGTGTACTCCTTGGAATACATAGACTTTCCCTCCTCTCTCCACATGTTGACTACTCCGCTCACTTCTTGGATTATCCTTGGCATCACTTTCCTACCCATGTGAATATCAGCGTACTGTAGTTATTTGTTTACAGTCTCCAATGTGAGAGCGATGATAACCACCCCACTGTGACCAAGCTGTAATGCCAACTCTTTCTTTTTTTAATTGTGCTAGTTTATTGCTCTAGTTTCTTTTTAACATTTTGTATAGTTGGAGGCCTATTGTACTTTTTTTTTATGATTCGTTGCTCGTTTCGACAGTAGCAGAATCTATTTCTTGTAACCGTTCACTATTGCTTGATAGTTTATGCGTACTCCCTTCACACCCTTACTGTTCCAGCGACACGTTAGAGCGGGTGGCTTCTAGGGGGGTTGTACAACGTGCGGCAGCTCTTATTTTTAATCACGACTAGACCCACTTTTTTTGTTCCACTTATCTTTTCTTACCCCTCCCCCTACTCGTTATATTTGCCTGTTAGGTGGTTCATCCAACCAATACTTGAACCATGTCCGGTTCGGAGGGAGGAGACACACCTGCCACTAACTTATACCAGGTTTTGGGAGTGGCCCGGGATGCCCCACCAACGGAAATCAAACGGGCTTACCGTACGCTTGCCCTTCGGTACCATCCCGATAAAAACCCGAGTGCAGCGGACCAGTTTAAAGCGATAAACGAAGCCTATGAAGTGTTGGGTGATCCCAAAAAACGCCAAGTGTACGACCGCTACGGCGAAGCAGGGGTAAACATGCTCGACTCGATGGCGGGGCCGTTATTGGATCCAGCGTTAGGGGATCAGCTGTGCACAATAGCTTTGGGGCTCACTTTGGTGCTGGGCCTGGTAGTGATATTCCTAAGTTTCCTGTCGGTAAGAGTGGACGACAAAGTGCAGTGGCAATACATTGTTGTGTTTATCCCGTTATTCGTGGTGGACGGGTTACTACTCGTTGTGTTAACGCAGCATAATCTTGCCCAGTCCCAAGCAGAGCATACCTTAAACGAGGATGAAGAAGAGGCACTGAGCAGTATTCCGGCAGAGGATCGTCAGCGGGAACGCGAGGCCCAACTAAAACGTCGGAAACACATGTCATTTTTCAATGGCATTCTCACTTTGGTGTATGTGCTCTTGTTTACGCTGTTCCAAATATTCGTGGCGTTGCGACTCGACCATTACGTTACGTGGTCGGCGGGGCTAGTGTTTATTCCCTGGTTTATTCTTGAGGGACTAAATCTGCTCCGACTGGGTTTGGAATATGCCCATAGTCTCGCCATGGTGATTCCCATACTGGAAGACGAACCCATCTCCGCAAAGGTCTATGCGTACATTCATCTGACCTACAGCGTGTTTTGGTTCTTTGTGCTTCGGATAGTGTTTGCCATTTTGCTAGTACTGCGGATTGACGAGAGTATCAGTTGTCACTGGGCCATTGTGTTTATCCCGGTGTATTTGGTGGGATTCAAATACTTGGTTTCGCTGGTTTATTTGCGTTGGCGTGTAAGCAAATATACTCAATCCGGTAGCGGCCATACCAAAGAGGCCATGTTGTTTTACGTAGGGCTTGTGGTGTTTGTCATCACGGGAACTCTTGTGTACGCCTTTGTGGGGCTTCTCGTCAAACGACTGCAAGTGTCCACCTCTGTACAGGTGGCTATTCTTTTGGTGCCGGTGTTTATAATATTGGGCGTGCTCTTTTGCTGCTCCTGCTGTTGTTTGCCCTGTTTCGCTATGGGCATACAAACGAACCTTTCAACGGGCTCCGACGATATGCCACGGCACCAAATTCCGCCTAATCGACTATTGACATTTACTGAACCTTTACCAGAACCAGTTGAACCTCTTGGCGGTTCCACTCGTTCGGCCAATTCTACTACTCCGATCATGGTGGCTTAACATGGGCAACCGTATATAGCCCTGTACGCTCTTTTAAAATCATAAAGTGCTTTATTCGTACGAATACATCAAAAGTTCTTCGCTGTTCAACGTCCAATTTCTGTCTAATACCGCTCTTCTACTCCTCCCCCCACCACTTGTAGGACGCCATCCAACGTCATGAACTACAAAGCATCTAGTAACCCTTCTCGTATATATCTGCCTCTGAATTTAATTAACGATTATCGGTGGATTCCATTTATTCCGCACCTCCATTCTTTCACCGTACCTGGTATGGTATCTTGTTACTCGTTTACCGTTAGCTGCATATGGTTTATTGGGATCTATGCTTCACTACTAGATGCATCCGTTATGTTGAGTGGTTTAATTTTTTTAGTCATAGCATTTTATGTAGCATTTATATGTTTGGAATTAATACAATCTATAATATCACCTTCTTCTACATGTATCCTAGTTAACTGGACATCTTTGCATACTCACTAGAAATACAATTGCATCAGAGGGAGATGGAGGTTGTTAATTTTTACGAGTCTTGGGTTGAAATTTTTGTTAAGCAAAAGGTGAAGAATCTCAGCCTTGAACCATTACAAAGTGTTAGACATTCTCGATAATGACATTTATCACCATGTGATTGTATAATGTAGTATAGTGAGAAAGGAATGACAGTTACTAGTCTGCACCGATGCTATTTAGGAATTTTATAATTTATCTACTCTCAATTTACTTGTACTTGTTGCCAAGACAGTCCCTTCCATTCGTTTAGGGGTGGTTCCGGGGCCAATAACTCCAAAAGGGGTTCACAGCCACTGAATATGGCAAGGAATAAGGTTACGACATGAGCACGCAATTTTTGGCATCGATTGGAGTCCAGGGCTTGGTCTTTCATTCCACCAATAGTAACGCCCAATTCCTGCTTTTATTTCGCCACTCTGTCGATTCCGTTCGACAATGCCATGAAACGTACCTGCTGAGTCACTTTTATTTTATTTTACTTTTTTTGTACACTTGTGTTTATTGATTCGGACAAGCTAGTAACAGTTGTTTCCGGTCTTGCTTTTTTAATTTTTATTTATTTTTAAATAACCCAAAAAAATCCGTCGACGCTGGCGGTAACACGGCTATCTATAACCCCTTTCCACTCTACAAAGCGTGCTTAACGCCGAATATCTTGTTCTAAAAGTGTACTATATATTGATATATCTCGTTTGTGGTGGGATACGTAATCATCCGTCGCACTCTGTACTGCCCTGAATATGCCCCCTGAAGG
>JANBPY010000428.1:0-10480 GCA_027577015.1 Dispira parvispora
TTGCACAGAACATGAAATTACATAAGTGGGCATTGCTGCCCATGGGCGATTTTCTTCATTAAAGTGATCTTTTTTTTTTCTGGAAATTGTTATTTTTTATTTCTTTAATAATTAAAACTGGATTGCTCCTTACTCGTAGTTTTCATTTACGCATTCGAGACAAATGGGTACTTCGAGATCACCTGAACGTTCCAGCCGCTCAAAGCGCTCACACAAGTCGTCTCGGCATCGCTCTCGTAGTCGGGACAGTTCCCATCGTTCACGACGCGCCTCTCACAGTCGTTCTAGGTTATCACGGTCGCCAACCTATTCTCGCGGCCCAGCTTCGAAATCATCCCGACATCGTTCACGGACACATCGGTCTCCTTCGCGTAGCTCGCGTAAACATCGTCAACGGAATGTTTCGCCATCTGCCCCAAGGGAACACCACAATGACCGTTCAAAGTCACCCCCTAATTTTGACGTGGCCAAGTCTACGCCCCCTCTGCAGAATACCGCTGGTGATACCCGGATACCCAATGCCCCACCGGTATTCTACAGCAGCGTAGATAATCCCTTTCACGATGCCAACCTTGAGGCGAAATTTGTGTGGCGTAAAAAGAAAGCGGTGGATCGGCAGCGTGGGATATCGTCCCAGGAACGGGAGCGTCTAGACCAACAGCGTCGAGCCGAGGCTGCCGAAGAATTGGAAAAATTGAACCAGCGACGTATCCAACGGGAACAGGAAATCCAACAGCGGGAGGCGGATAGAGACCTGATGCAACGACAAGCTGAAGCAGCGGCATTGGGGGATTGGGAAAGTCGGGAAGAGGAATTTCATCTAACCCAGGCCAAGAAGCGGGCCGAGATTCGTATCAAGGAGCAACGGGCTAAACCGGTGGATGTCTTGGCCATGAACTTGAGACTAGCCCGGGAAGATGTACCTACGGAAGAAGAAGTAGACATCGAGGTGGACGTAAACGAACCTTTTACCATTTGCGATGGACTTCCCTTGGCGGATGCCAAAGAGCTATCTGAAGATATCAAATACTATTTGAGTTTGGAAAAGGATCCCTACAATGTCGAATTCTGGCAAGCCCTGGTAGTGGTATGCGAGGATAAAATACGCCAGGGGGAATCCGGTGGCTCCAGCAGTGCCTTTGCGGAGCTCACGTCGAATATTGCACAGATGATCCAAGGGAAAACCCGGGACCAGCTGGTTGTATTGGAGCGTCAAATTGAGCAGAAGCTCGCGAGCCACGAACCTCTAGACGTGGACTATTGGGAACAGGTATTAGGTATGCTGCGAGTAAACAAGGCAAAGGCGCGTTTATCCGAGATGCACCAGGAACTGCTCCTGAAACGTCTAGCTCAATTACGTGAGAAACAGCAACGGGAGGCGCTAAGAGAACGGGACGATTTGGAAGCGGAGGTTGACATTGCCCACGAATTTGGGGATGTGGTGCCTGGTGAAACCACCGGTGCTGCCCCGGAGTTGGCCGAGGATACCCTGGTCTCCATACCAGTACCCCCCATGAGTCCCAAATTGATACCACAAGCACCCAGTACAACAGACTCGTCGGTACCAGTTTTATCAGCCGCGGAAGCGATGAAGGAACTTGAACAGCATCGATTGACCGTCATCCGACAACAATTCATTACGAAGCGTAAGTGGGACAACCAAGGAAATTTGGATAATGAAACCCAGGACATGTCCACCCTCTTATACCGAGCCGAGGCAGCCAAGGGAGTAAGCGTCAACGAAGAGGTGTATTCAGTAGAGGCCAATTTACGCAATGTGACCTATCTTTGGCAGGACAAATACCGTCCACGTAAACCGCGCTACTTCAATCGGGTACACACCGGGTACGAATGGAACAAGTTTAACCAGACCCACTACGACGTGGACAATCCTCCTCCCAAGATTGTACAGGGCTACAAGTTCAACATATTTTATCCTGACTTGATCGATAAAACAGTAGCTCCCACCTACAAAATCGAACCAGATCCTGATTCGGACGAAACCGTCATTTTGCGGTTTTCGGCCGGTCCGCCCTATGAGGATATTGCATTTCGGATCATCAATAAGCAATGGGAGCGGTCTCACCGACGCGGCTTCCGCAATATATTTGATCGTGGTATTCTAAAGCTCTACTTTCGGTTCAAAAGACACTATTATCGGCGCTAAATACCCCAGGATTCGTTGGCTTTTGTATTATTGTTGTAGCTTTTTTACTTGTGTGTGGCAAGAATAAAAAACTGGATCTATCCTACCAAAATCTATTATACAAGTTTTACCATTGGCCAGTGCGTCCTTTTAACAACACTGGCACTTGACAACTAGCATCCTTTACATCCAATCACCCAACTGTGTGCTAACTGATACTTGGTAAAAAAATTATAGCACCAATGCACATATTTCAATCAGGTGAATTGTTAGAATTACACAATTTTTTTCGACCGAATGCATTGCATTTGCAAGGTTTTCGTTTTATTTATTTTTTATTTTTCGTTTAACTATGCCATAATATGGGCGAGGAAACACCACAATTACTACAACCACCACCAGTCGGTTGTAATTTTACCAGGTTACCTTTTGAAATTCTCTCCAAGGTCTTTATTTTGTCCCAAAGTCCTGAATTTTGCCTTATTAACCGGTATTGCTATGTCGTAGCGAACCACCCCAAAAACCAGACCGCCTGGCTTTTACACCGCCACCAGGGTATCGCCCAACACGCCCTGCGCAATTCCCTACTATGGGGTTTTTGCAATTTGCATTTGGTCCACGATTTAGAGCACGTGGTTGATCTCCAGCGTGGTATCGACGAGTCTAACGGACAGGGGTATCGCCCTCCTAAACAGATACTGGGGAAACGGGATAGGAACGACCTGACGTCTACTCCGAAATATCTACCAGCCTCTAAACGAGTACGGAAAGCCGAATCCCCTATCACCGAGTACTCGGATTCCGAGGACTGCGCTACTACTAGTACAAACCCTCCGAAATTTTGGACCTTGTTTTACGGACACTGTCGATTAAGCCGACGTTTTTTTAACTATACTAGTACACCGGCCCCGATCCAACGGTTTATCACGGCCATGCTTCGTCGTGGGGTACCTGGAGATGAACCTATGGGTTTCCCACTCGTTAAATCAGTCCAATTGGAAAATATTCGCATGACACAATATCTGTTACAATACGGGGCGAACCCTGATATACTGGACAACGCAGCAATTAAGTTGGCCGTGAGGCGAAATGATTACCAACTCACGCAGCTCTTGCTCAACCATAACGCCCACCCGTCCCCAGTGGCGTTGCGTTGCGCTATTGTAAGTGGTAATTCAAAGTTGGCCCAGTTGCTTTTACAATACGGCGCGGTACCCGACATGTCCACGGTGCGCTTATTAAGCACGATATAAGCTAGTAGCGTGGCTATTCATAGTATGACATGTGCTCAATGGGGCATGCATTGTGCTCGGAGAACCGCACGGTGTCCAGTGTAATATATCTCACATGCGGTTATAAATTTACAGGGCGGGGTAAGTTACTCTCTGTAGGTGGAATAAATAGAGTAAAATTATAATACCTATACAACACCATCATTTTATTTTTTGGTTGGACTAGTAACTGGTGACTACTGGGCCCACATTACACTGGGTATTGCCCTCCCTTGTCCTAATACTTTATAATCGTGAGTGGGGTAATTTTGGCATAATTAATGACTTATACAATAGAATAAATCAACGAAAATAAAAGATATAAAGGTAAGCTCATAGCATGTCCGCTCTTTATGATAAAGGTTAGTGACACAAGGAAAGAGAAGAAAAAAAATAACATCAAATCCTCCCTGCTGCTTAATCTTGGTTTAGCTTAAGGTTGTGAAAATACATTAAAGTGTTTTGACCTATTCCACGGGTTTTTTTTAAAAAAAAAAATTGGACTATGGTGACTACTCCCCATGAGCTAAATCTTCAAGCACTAGTCGTATTTCCCTGGTCCGAGCTGCGACATTCATTGTAGCTTCAGCTTCTCCTTTATTTCCACCCTATATGGGTATACTGTTTCACTGCCGGTCATTTCAATTTAATGAACCATGATACCTATTAAATCTACAATGCGCCTGTTTAATTATTTCGGCCGTGACACCCCCTGAGCTCTGGCTTTTTCAGAGTGTAAAGAAGGAATGTGGTTGCATTTGGCACTACTCTAGTTATAGATGATTTGATATACGTCATAGACAGGAGCGCCAATCCAACCACCAAAGTCACCACCGAAATACACTGTCACCTTACGAATGAATCAACTTTACACCCCCCCCCCGTTAAGACGTGGGTGCTGATACAAAGTGGTAAGCGGTATATCTAATCCAGGCGCAATAGTCTACCGAAAATGTGTATATAGCTGCACTCCCCAAGTGAACCATTACAATTTCAATCCCACCCACAGCAATTCCGCGGCAAGTTGCGGGTAGTCCTGACCTTTGCTCGATTCTTGTGAAGGAGAAGAACCTCTGCTCTCCTCCTTGAGCGCTGTGTAAGGCAAAGACGAATCACCTACTCGTGTAACGTACAAGGCAAAGGGAATATCTATGCGCATGACAAGAGTGAGTAACAGACGGCCCTTCGTTCCTTTTTTTAACCATAACGTACAGTGTGTAACCCGATGACAATGGACTGTGTGTTGAAAAAAAAACACCGTGTTTTGGGGCTATTGTAATAAAAGAAGAAAAATAAGGAAAATGTTACCGAATCTCTGTTGTCTCTGGGAGCCATTGGTGTGATATATATATACCACCACATTTTCCTCCCCAGCGTCTTTCTTTCATAAGTTGCTTCCCTTGCCCTTATTAATTAGTATTTTCGTCATATCACTACTCTGTCTGGAAAGATTATTTTAGTCATCTTTACTCGCTTCAGACTACCGCAACGTACCTTTCTCGAAAACCCGTTTTTCGAACGCCAACCAACCTACAAGTTGTTACTTGGTCGGAAAAACCGAGGACTCGTTTGATGGCGCGTGGAGCACCGTTAGGAGTTATATGGATATTTCTCGGTATCCTTAGCGGGCTGACAAGTGACCTTGTCCTTCCACCCCTCGCGACACGGTTAACAGCACTGAACGAAAGGCTGGAAGTCGTGCTACGTATCACTTCGGATATACGACGGGAGTGTACCAAGGTTGCGCTTCATAAAACTGCTTCGTATGTCCCACAGGAACAGGTTGGAACAAACGCCTATCCTTCCGTAGCATCCCAAGGAAATCAACCAAACGCTCTGCCCGCTTTCGATCCAAAATTTATTTTGATGGAGGATATTCTAGTGGATCCCTTGCAGCCGGACACACCTCTAGAAAAAAAAGCGGTTGTGATTGAACAATGGATTCGGTGGTTGCATCTGACTGAAGTTAGCTCTGCTAGGGAGCTCCTCTCCCTTCAGTTCCCACCAAATTTTCCGGGAAAAAGCATCTATGAGTCGCCGCTATTGGAATCGGTACCCACTATGATAAATTTAATGGATGACGCATTCTACGTTTTACGAACCTATGTTTTCTCCGATGCTGAATATAGTACCAAGGAGGAGGAAACGGACCTCGGCAAGCGGTTTGGGAATATCCAGGTTAAGCTCAAGCAACAGCAAACACCAGGTGTACCACCGCTATTTGCATTGCGAAATGACGGTATACACAATTTACACCCTTCAATCTCTTCTTTTATAAAATACAGACGTGCTATCTACTTACTCTATTGTAACGAAGACGACCCCAAGACGTATATTACCATGGTGTGGCACCCGATGGACTCTAGATACACGTTAGCCAAACTGATGGCCTATATCACACGTGTTTACCATTTCCGCATATTTATTTCTTGGCCTCACACCGAAAGCCCCGAAAAGGCTATAGAGTCCTTTGTTGCTAAACTCAAACGAAAGCGTGCGGGTGCTTGTGATATAAATCATCCCGAAAGTGCCCAATTTGTGGTATCCTACTTAGCGGACTATGAAGAGGTGAGAGAGGCTAAGGAAAGGAGGAGTTCAGTATTGAATACATAACGGGCTTCGTAGTTTTCTGCTGCTTTGTCACGATAATATTTTAAAAGGCTATGTTTACCTGAGCTAAGTCTTTATCGATATTTTACATTCGGCGTCAGCATGCTTTTGGTTGAATTTCTGACAAGTGTAGAAGGCATCAGCCTAAACGTAAAGTCTGTGAAGATTATCACTTACTCTAATTCACACAGTGACCAAGTTAAGGGGTAGACATTGAATAGTTCAGCACAGATGCTCCTTCTATCACATCTTGTGGAATACAAAATAAATCTTGGGGCAATGGCCATGGTAAGTTGGGGGATTCCGATCCATTGGACTGCGCTGCAAATGCACCACCTTTCCTAATTTCTTGGCTGTTTTTGACCATTTTTCACTTGCTTTTTGCCTGCTTTTTTCACCTATTAATTATGTTCACAAGTTTAGGCATATTTGTTTTGGTTACTTTTATGTTTCGCAGGCCCCAATTTTATTTGGGCTTTTCTGCTGAAGCTTTCCCAAATGAGTGAGTCATTTTTTATGCCTAGTTGTGTTGGATTGATGAATTTTGATGCTTTTGAGGTCGTGACTGTTTAGGGTCCCCTTTTATTTTACTCAACTTTGACTTCATTCTTTACTTGGTTTTAAATTTTGGGTGGAAACCCCCTTTTAAAAATAAATGTAGTTTCAAACGACTAGCTCACAAATATTTTTTAGAAGTGGCTTTTACCACAATACTTTGCAATTTTTTTAAGATAAGGCCAGATGCCAAACTCGAAATAGATCATCATTTTTATGATTAAATAATCGAGGTTTGCAGTTTTATTCTATTTCATGAGAAGAGTAGTGCAGTTCAGTAATAATGACGACCCCAGCGCAATAAAATAGTAAAAATTTTTCTCGAACCCTGCCACCACAAAAAAAGAACAAAAATATCTGGTTTCGACCGGATTCGAACCGGTGACCGTCTGTGTGTTAGACAGACGTGATAACCAACTACACCACGAAACCCGATGAAAGTGATTTTCCTGATTAAATAATAGACTTTAAAAGTTTAAACTAGTTTATTTTCTCGGTATGTGTTTCGGCTCATAAGTGCGAATTTGATACGTTTATTGTTGCTGGTGGTATTTAATCACCTTTAAGGGTCGTAGCATGGAACTGTATCCCTGTTTACTTTCCAATGAAATATATGCAAAGCAGTTTAGCAGTACCAATTTGTAATGTTGTGGCGATTCCCCGTGACTACTATTACCCTGAGCTTTAACTCACTGGACTTGAATATTCACCTACCCTTATTTATATACACGGTAATCTAGTCCTTATCCTGAGTGGCACCATTTTCTGTTTTCAACTTTCAACAAATTGCAGACCGACTCTTCTGTGGTTACTTTATTTTGAAGTCTCCCACAAAACTCCCAAATGAGCACTTTGTTTTTATTTTGTTAGCTTTTAACTCTAGTTCACCAGCATCGCGTTGCATTGCGCGTTTTATGTGTTATTTACGTACTTTTTATTTTATTTTTGAAAGGCACTTTACTCGTTGACAGCCGACTATCTTATTAACTTTAACTGTCATTTTAAATTGCGCGTTCTGGTTTAGTTTACTATGGCCAATCAAATTCCCGAGCAGACCCAAACCACCGCTGTGGACAACACCGACTCCCAAATCAGTGCCAAGGAGCCACAAAACACTTCGGTTTCCCAAGTTACCGAGGAGAGCCCAGCGCCTGCACAACCCTCACCCACGACAGCCCTTAACCCGGAAGAACGTGTAATTCTAGACAATGCGCACGTCTTGATTCAACAGGGTAAAAAGGCATTCGCAATGGGAGAATACGAAGCTGCCATTGACAGCCTTGGGGATGCTTCCCAACTTATTGGCGGGGTGGTGGACGAAACTTCTTCATTGGTATACGCAGACGTCTTGATCTTGTACGGCCAAGCTCTACTGCACAACGCTATTGAACAAAGTGCCCTTATGGCCAACCAAAAACTACAAACTGCCTTGTCTACCGAGGCCCGGGAAGTAGCAGAAAGTGCCTCTGGTCAACCTACGCAGACCAAAGGTAAAATCCATTTTGAAGGGGAGCCCGATTTTCGCCAAGTGGAGCAACTTGCCAACCCGGAAGCTGGATCCAGCCGTGGGGGTATGGCCGCCACCAATGTGTCACCGAACCCCAAGGAAGAAACAAAGGAGAGCGAAGGGGACGAAGGCGAAAATGGTCAACAGAATGTCGACGAAGAAGCGGAAGAAGAGGATGACTTTTCCACCGCGTGGGAAGTATTGGAGTTGGCGCGTTTGATATATTCCAAATACGACACAACCAAACACCGGTTGAAGGAAGCTGACTTATTACTGATGCTGGGGGATGTGTCTTTAGAGTCGGAAAATTTTAAGCAGGCAGTAGAGGATTACCAAAAGGCCACGGTGATGAAGGCCCCTTTGATTGGAACGGATAGTCGTGAACTGGCCGAGTGTTACTACAAGATTGCTCTGGCGCAAGAATACGCCAGCGAGTTTACCCACGCCATCGACAACTTACACAAGGTGATTCGTATTTTGGAAAACACATTGACGAAACTCACATCGTCAGAGGATCCCGGGAAGGATAAGGAAGTCGACGAAATCCAGGGTCTTCTCGATGAAGTACAAAGCAAATTGGACGACCTCAACGCATCCCAGGCCCGTAAAGCCAGTGGCTCCACCAATTCAACAGACGCGCTGCTCCAGATGGCATTCGGACCCGCATCAGCCAGCAGCGGTAACAGTCAGGGTGCGGCCGTCAATGATATCACGAATTTGGTACGCTCCAGGAAGGCACCTGTGGATGGTAAGGGTAAAGCCCCCGAGGTGGCCCCGTCTACCCCTGTAAAGCGCAAAATGGACGCCGACAAGGAAGATGTGGTAACCAGTACGACTGATGACAAGCGGGCCAAGATAGATGAATCGTAAATGGTGAGAAGGTTCGGCAGGCCTCTCAATGATAATCCTCACGAGGTAACGGCGTCGTAATTGTTGCCCCCATTCTGTAGATTCTTTTCCATCGACAGCACCATACGCATATGACCACTGCAGTATTTGGTACCGTGGGGTCGTACGATGTACGCTTTGCTTTTTTTGTCTCAACTGCATGATAACGACTTGTAATACGAAGGTGATAAATAAGGCCTGATTTTGAATAACCGTAACGTCTTTAAAATTCAATATTTACGTACACATGGCGATTTTGTAACGATAGTGGAGTTTCAATCATAGCATCCTCTGTTGGCACATAGTTCCTTCATTTTTAAACCCCCATCATGCCCTTGAGTATTAGTTATGATGATTGCGTTTCTTAATTCGTAGCGATGGCAGGACTCTGTACTCGCATTTATTGCTTATTTAGTAATGATGCCCATCAGGTGTAGAAATGGGTTGTTTCCTAGGGCACTATAGTCAATGTACCCTATGCAAACATCCCCCAAAGCTCAACAGGAATCATCGTATTTTCGCACAATAATAAACGTTACAAAAGGAAAGATAAAAGTTTGGAAAACACTGCACAATTTACAACTCGCTATCGCATTGCCAGTAGGGTTAGAAACGCGTGCCCTTCTTCTTCTTTCGCTGCTGTTGTTTTGATTTTCCTTGGCTGCCACGATTTTTAGAGTTGGACTGGCCCTTGGAAGACGACTGTTTCGTATCAGCAGATTTGGTGGGAGTCGGGGCGGAATGGATATTAGCGCTCCCGGTTCCGCCTAATGCACCCTGGTCACCGTGTACTACCGCTCCCTGTGGCCCGCTGCCGGATTTCTTACCCAAACGACCGCGACGGCGGTCTCGTTTAGACGGCCTGTAGTAGGACCGCTGGTGCATGGGGAGCCAACGTTCAGGGTCGACCTTGGCTGTGGAGTCATAGTTCTTCGGTAATCGTTTGGGCTTCTTTTGGGGTTCGCTTGGAGTGGCATCCGCAATTTTGACCGTTTTACCTGTCCGTTTGCCCTGTTGCTTAGGGGAATCCGTACGTGGCTCGGCTACCTGTACTTCGAGCTTTTCGGCAGTCATGCCATCTGCTGCTCGGGGCAAGGACGGTAGTTCCGACGCATGTTCCTGTGCCGCCTCCCAATCTACGTCCACCAGGGCCAGTAGCCAAAGTCCCATAGCGTGGTAATCGGTGGGGTTACGCTGCACCAAAGGTTTGAAATATGACACTGCCCGAGCTGGTTCATTACCCACCAAGTAGTACGCGCCCAAGATTTGCAGCAACGCATCTGGCGCCTGATTATTGCGGTTATCCTGATCCCAGTAGGAAGCCGCCCGGTCCATGGTTGTGGCCACACTTGCCTTGTCTCCCACTTTGTTGTAGAGCCATAGCAAGGTTGACAAAAAGCCCGCAGAGTATTTATGTTCTTGTGGCGCCTCATCTAGATATCCCCGCAACACTTTGAGCGCAGAGCTAAACCGATGTTCCTGTACATACGCCTGTACTAGGGA
>JANBPY010000429.1:0-10461 GCA_027577015.1 Dispira parvispora
GGTACCTGATAACAAATTGCTTTGGAACAACTTGAAACCATAAACCCAAAAAATAACAATCAATATTGTAATAGATTACTTACCGGTAATACGGCAGATGGTTTCGCGACCGGTCAAATCGGTAACGTGCACAAAGGTGTCGTTGAACGAGGCGAAGATGTGGGCAACGCCAAACACCAATTCACCCTCACGGACCTGGGGGCCCAAAGAGATGTTCTGTTCAACCTGAGTCTTCTTGGCGCGCTTCGACTGATTTGCGGATGGATGTATCGAACGTTATATTAACAAATATTGGTTTTTGAAGGTTAGCTTGCTGCTGAAAAACTAACTGCGTACAATAATCCGATGTCGCTGTAAGCTCTGTACGGATAAAAGCTATCCATCCATCTATCCATCCACGTTTACCCGGATGATGCTTTCTCACGTTCATATTCGGATTCACGTCACTCGCTGGAGGAGATACTGGAACGCTGGAAATGAAGAAAAACACGGATAGGTGGACGGATGGATGGATGGATTAGAGCGAGCGGGTAGGCAATAACGATGACACTACTTACCATATTGGAGATTTGTTACGGGGGTGGCTACCGAATCCGAATGAAAACGAAGGATAATGGTGTAGCGTTTAGAATAATCCGTGGAAGAGGAGGAATTCTCAGCAACACACCAAGCTTGTTTCTAAATACCACCTGCCTTTCCTTTGTGCTTTTTTTTCCGTCCTATCACACCCAGTGTATACCATGGTGAGAATAAGCTGAGCTAAAGAGGATACTACTCACGTGATGAATAGCGGCCTGGGGGTAGTAAGTTGCTCCAGTGAAGCTGTATTTTACAGGCCTTGCATTTTTCCTCGACTGAGTTAAAGTGTTGATTCACATGTCACTTTCAGCCGAATGGCAGGGGCAAGGAAATGTGCTAAAATTTACAGTTTCAAAAATGCGCTGATTTACCTGTAAAACGCTTAATATAAACGTACACGTTACATGGCAAAGAGTGAAAAATAGTACTGGGGTCAACCTAGTCGACGTTATTATACACACGCATTAATATCTTATATTGGCTGTTTTGCTACTACGCTGGTTGGGGAGACACAACGTTCAAATTCGTATCCGTTCGTTTTCACGTTCACATTACTGTCACACTTTATGTTCCCCCTCCCTTCCTACTTACGTTTACTTCTTCACTCCTTAGCGGCTCCTCTCACCAGGTTTTTTTTAAATCGAGCCACAGTCCTTGCCCTTTTTTTCCTTGACCAAGTGTTAACCGACCGGTGATTTGCCATGTCGACTTCAGAAAGTTCCCCCGACGGTACCAATGTGACCCACGTACTATCACATACGGTACCTTCAACGCTAGGAGTGACCACCGAAAACTTACCCGATAGTTATATTGTCACTACGTTGACCGCCACCACTACTGTTACCAATTTACCTAATACTCATCCTTATGCCTTCCCGGTGCACCGTTTACCCACTAGACTCAAGGACGAGAGCAAAACACCCTTGGTTCTGGTGGCGTGTGGGTCGTTTTCCCCGGTGACGTATCTCCACCTACGCATGTTCGAAATGGTTATGGATTATTACACCGAACATAATCGTGAGTACGAACTAGTGGCGGGGTACTTTTCCCCCGTCAACGATTGTTACCAAAAACAAGGATTGGCGGCGGCTCATCATAGAGTTACCATGTGTCAATTAGCCACCGAGACCACCTCATCTTGGGTGATGGTCGACCCCTGGGAAAGTCTACAACCCAATTATCAACGCACTGCTGTGGTGCTGGACCATTTTCACGAAGAACTTAACGTAGCACGGGGCGGTATGACCTTGTCCGACGGGTCCAAAAAGCCCTACAAGATTATGTTACTCGCCGGAGGTGACCTTATTGAATCTTTTGGGGAACTCAATGTATGGGCCGCGGAAGACCTTCATCATATCTTGGGTCAATACGGTTGTACCATTATTGAACGTACCGGAACCGACGTCTATGACTTTCTCTTGTCCCACGACATTCTGTATGAGCATCGTAATCACGTCCACGTTGTCAAACAGTTGATTTATAATGATATTAGTTCCACCAAGGTGAGGCTGTTTATCAAACGGCGAATGTCCATCAAATATTTACTCCCTGACCCTGTCATTCGGTATATCGAGGAGCAAAAGCTGTACCAAACGTAACTACCAATTTGTTTTCGACAAGAACCTTCCCCCCCATCATTTCTTCCAGGAAAGGTAACATTCTTAACTTGTGTAGTTCTCCGATTCCCCCCGTATGCGTTAGTATGTATTGATCGGTTTCATCTACAATCAAATTCCATGGACGCGTATTTGATCAAGGTGATTTAACCAAAGGCGTTGATCGTTAGAGGAATTGGCGGTGGAAATCATATTGCGATGATGAAGAATATGCAAGCTATCATAACGTACTCTCTTTTATCTTACTTTCACACTTTTCCCTTAAAAATATGTCGCTGCTGTGTCCATTAATGGTGGTTGACACCATGGATGAGTTCAACTTTACATAGTATTATTCTGGAGGTAGCTCTTTTTAATATACCGATCTGGCTGTGGAAAGACAGGATCGGAAACTGTAGATCATATTTAGGACCTCTCCAGCGTTAACCAACATCTCCAACCTCGTCCTCCCTGTGGAATCCCAGCGCAAGTGTTTGTTGTCAACCAGTAGCTGTTGGCATTCGGTATATACATATGGTTGACAAAACACGAGTTCTCCTTTTTCAACGTACAGTAAATATTTATTATTGTTATATAAAACCATCGTCAAGGGCATATGTACCTGCGTTCAGTCCTATTGAGTGAAATGTCACACTCTTATTGCTCACTACACGAGCTATTGCGATTTTTCGCGAGTCATTCCGAAGGATTTGGAAAACACTCGTAAGGTATGGCACGGCCGATAATGATTGATAATCTGTACCAGTATCCAGTTGTTGACCAAAAAGAAGGCCGCTCCAGCAATCCATAATGATGAAAACGTACTTTCACCTAGGAATTCAAGGAGATATGCGTAACGTAACCACGCACCCTGACTGACCACCCAGGCCAAGAGCATGCATAGCCCTCGCCACCTGAGCTTTAACGATGTCTCGGGCAACACAAGGGGCAACAGTGAAAAATACCACATAAAGTACTGCGCAGTGACCACTTTGTTGTAGGCCACAAACGCAAACGTTTGGGCAAAACAAGCAAAAAAGATATCGTCGGCGTACAAAATACCCAATCCTAGACTGATCCCTAACTGGGGTACAAACGCCAGTAGAGCGCTTAGAGTACCAGCTGGTTGGTTGTACGTCAGATAAATAGGGTAAAACCAGATGGAAAAGTTGTGACGGTGGTCCTTGCGAACGAGGTGATAAAGGTAGGTTTCGTACAGGAATTCGTAACCGTACAACTTATACATGATGGCATTTAGAGCCAAAAAGGTGCATCCGCTGTACAAGGCAAACTCGATCTGATAACGATTTATTTTCCACCAAGGCGCAGAGGTTCCCCGTTGGGATTTGGGGCGGATAAATTCCGGATAATTTCGCATGGCCAACATCAACGGCACGGCGTAGATAATCGGGTAAATTTTGAAATGAACCGATAATCCGTACAACATGGCTGCTGTACGATAGTATCCACGACACAGGGCGTACAGTGTAGAAAGGACCAGGCATCCCATTAACGATTCGGCGTTGCCCCGCGTGGATATATTGGCCACCACCGGATTCCACAGCCATATCAGCACCACCGGTAGTAAAGGACTGGGTATCCATCGTGCCGGATAAATAAACCACAGCGACCGGGTTGATGAATTTTTCCGTTCCTTTGCTATTGTGGCCTGGTCCGCCAAGTCATCGACACCTTCACGTTTACCTAGGACGGTCGCGTTCGTCACACGTACCACCAAATAGCCGACCACCAGGTCCGCCGCTATAAACAGCACTTTCCCGAATGCCGGGTGCACTGCGATATTCGGAACTAGCAACCATGCCAACAGTGGTGTATAGCGGTAAGTCGATCGCAAATAAGGACTCTGACCCCTCCAGGTGTACCACGCCGCGTCGGTAAACACTTTATAATCAATGTCGGTGTACTTGACCACAAAGTGATGGTCTTGCCATAGACCGTAAACAAGCAGTACCAGCCGAAGTAGGGCGGCAATAATAAACAACTGTTTAATGCTCAGCATAATTAGGTCTGTAAGTCACCCGCTGGTAAGACATTGGCGATGTTGACTGACAAAAAACAAAGAGAAAACAATGCGAGAAAAGTAAAATATACTAAAATATACTAAAATGCGGAAAAAAAGGTAGGGGATAGTATGCTTTCCAGTACAGCGATTTTGTTTCCAGCCCATTCACAGATAAATCCACCAGAGTAGAATGGACCCGCGCACAAAATTGTATTAGTTACAGTGCAACTGATAAATCTTGGCTCTGAGTCCGCTATACAGGCAAAAAATGAAATCATTCTTGTTCCAACTAGCTTGCTACCCCTGTATTTACTCGGTGAAGGGGTATGCGGCGTGGGCACCCACACAACAACCCTCATCTTATGGTAGCTAGTCCCTTTTAGCCATGGCACCGGTCCACCAGGACATAATCCTCACTAGGTTGGAGAAATGCTTGCAAGGATAAACCTCTGCTGAATTTTTATGAAGCAAATGGGTTCCATTGCGTATAGATATCATGTCGCTATTTATATCCACTTCCGTTGGTGACATTCTCAGGGTTTTGCTACCTAGTGATAAAATACCCTTGATCATGTTTCCTTTACTTTTATCTAAAGCTTGTGTCGTCTAGACGAATATAGGCGACTTTATTTGAACCTTATACAACAACTTAGAACAATTTAAAACAAAACAATTTAAAACAATACTACACTAGCTAAAATTTCCGGAATACTATTTTGTCAGGGCCATGTTCAACACCGGTGGATTTTTCGTTTTAGAAACAGAAAATACTCACCCGTATTCTTTCGAATGTGCACCTGCTCACGCCCAGCCCTTTTTTCCTATTAAAATATAGCCCGAGAAAACCAGTACGTTGAAAATAATACAGATAAACGAGTTTCCATGGAAGAGAGATGAATTTTTACAACAGCACAGTTTAGTGTTTCCAGTGCTTGACGATCCCACAAGCCACTGGGGTACTTTTTCCATCGTAAACCACCACGACTCTGTTGGTAAAATCCGGCTGGACATCGCATCCAACGTCCTTGTAGGCCAAGAATGCCGGTTCGCCAGCTGGGGCCATCTTTCCGAAACGACCGGTTAGGTCACCCACGATGCAGGTTTTACCGGGATTTTTGGCGTCGCAGTGGTAGGGTTTCTCGCTTTCCATGGTTTTGCAAGGATCGTAAACTGATGCCATACCACAATACGCACCCTCGGGTTTTTCACCATTGAATACCCGTACAGAGTAGCCTTGGTATTTTTCGCCGCTGGGTAGAGAACTCGAAACTTCGATACCGGTGCCATCTAGCTTATAGGAAAACTCCACATTGCCCTCGATTTTGTTGTCCGCTTCTTTCACGGGCTTGAGAGTTGCCTGGAGTTTTGTACCGGCCGGCATTTTCTTCGAACTGGAGGAAGACTTCTTTCGAGCGACAAGACTGACGACGTTGGGAACGGGGGAAGCCACGCACCCGATGGCTAATGTTGCGAGCACAAGAGTGGCACAGATATTTTTGAACTGCATGGTGTCAGATAACGAAGGTGTACAGAAACTGTAATGAAGATGTAGAGGGAAATACTACGACAGTATAGGGCAAGAAACCACTCGGAAGGTAGATGATGATGATAATTCAGTATTAGACGCTTGACTAAGAAATGATGTAGTAAAACAAAACCCGTGCGGCTAGTTGCTTTTATATTGAAAAATACACATCCTTCCCTGGAACACACAAAGGCACCTATGCTGTCATATTTGCAAGTTATTTTTTCTCTCTAACATGAATGACTGAGAAGCGTACAACACGGTAAGAAGATTCCCTTGAAACAATAGGCATAATGCTTTTTGGCCCTACTTTCACCCTATGTATGTATAACGCACAATGGATGGGGCATTGTTCCTGAACGGTTGCAAACTACTAGTTAAATTACCTTTGGTCCTGCACAATAGGATAAATATATGAATAATACATTTTTTAAACAATTGTGTCAATCACCACTATTGTGGTTGAACAAATTGACTACTTCTATCTTTATACTTGTAAACCACCGTTAACCCTTGTCACAATGGCAAACCAGTAGATCAAGTTGAACTGAACAATTGTCAATTTTCCAAAAAAAAATACCTTCCCAATCTGCCTTCGTCCTAACTCACTACTGCTCTCAGCAGGTGTTCAAGTCACCCTGGTTCATGAGTATACGACAATACAGAATATTCCTGGACAACGGAGAACAATAGCAAAGAATACTTGAAACACATATTTATAACAAGTTACATGGGTTAAGTAAGCTCAATACAATAACTACTACACGAACCAATCCGAAAACAGTATTCATACTAGGTAAAAGGTGGAGGAGTAGGATTACTCTGGGTAGCCCTGGCCTGTACCTGATCCCGTAAACTCACAATGATACGAGCAATACGAAGGTTAATAATCCAAAACTGACCATACTGTGTGAAAAAATCGATGATTTCCTTCACAAACTGCTTGGCCCACTTTACAGTTACTTGGTCCGATGTGTGCCGCCAAGTTTCTAAACACACCAGGGCCGACGCGTAGAGACAGCCTACAAATTCACTATTTTGAACATACACTGGGATCATAAAAAACTCATTCATGATACGCCGAACCTGTACCACTGCACGCCAGCAAACGGCGTGACCCTGGGGAGTCCAGACACGAGGATCTGTGAGACTGGTAGACCAGCTGGGCTCAATACTATCCACCACTTTCCCAGAGGTAAAAGGTTGTCGGAGCATTGTACTGTGGTAATGTAGATAAATAGTAATAGTATAGTAAAAGATGAATCCCCGACTGTGGTATTCCTTTAGTCGGGGTTTCCATTTGTAAGGATAGTTGGCTGAGGAGTATGAGATTAGATGGCAAGCTTTAGATTCCTGGGTTTCGAACCACCGCCCAAGTTTTTCCACCAACATGGGCCATGTACTATTCCATTGGTCGGGCTCTGTTGAGCGTATATACCGAGCCTTGGCCACCAAGTGGGCAATCTGTAAAAGTTCTAAATCTATTCGCACGATACCATCGTACACCCATGACGAAAAGTAACGCACGGGGTACTTTGAACTGCAAAATAGCGGCGACGACGAGTCATGCAAAGCGTCTAGCATGGTTCGATGGAGTGTCTCACTTTCTTGGGAGATATCAACTGCCATAGTTTCCATATCCACCAAGGGCAGAGACGAAAAAATAAGACATATAATGGCCTCCTCGCCAAAGGCTGACCACCAGAGAATGCGGTAATGTTCGCGGAGCACCTCGTCCTGCTCGACAAGAGGATTGGGAAAGTTTGACTGGCCCTTGGGAAGTGCATGTCGGTGTGGATGGTCCAGGAGGTGTAACCGCCATTGTTGACATTTGCTTACCATTGCTGATACGACGGAAAATCCCAGGGAGAGTAACCCTCGCCCAAAAAACCCCTTTGAGGAGAACAAAAGGGCAGTCACCAGGTCGGAATCGTGTTGCTCTAGACAAAACGGTATCAACCCCTGCAGGTGTTGGTGATAAGCTAAGCCCGTTTCGCTAGGAGCTAAGCCACGAAATACGGGATGGTTAGAGAGAGCGGCTATCATATTCAAGAGGGACACCATGAGGGGGATCGGAAAAGTCCTTGTTGAGAGACGATGGAGAAGCCTTTGGTAGTGCTGCTTTTCTGCTTCGAGAGTATACAAATGGGTAACAACGTACACATGGTAGTGAATGACGTCGGAATGAAACATGAGATCAGATAATCGAAATAAACTCCGGGGTGGAGTAGGCTTACGGTTCGCTACATGGGCATAATGGTCGAACTGTGAGTCCCGATGAACTAATGGCGGGCTAGTGGGGTCAGGCGAAGAGGACGATGATCGGGTCATCGAGAGTAACGCATAGCGGTCGGCCAACATGTTTAACCATTCATCGATATCGTCAGGGCGATCGATAGTACTTGTACTGGTATCCACCAAGGCCTGTTCCGAAAAGCTAGTGGTAAGCTTCCCAGCAGAGGATGGACATCTGCCTGTGGTTAAATTGAGACGTCGCAGGAACTGGGTGGTAATTTCCCAGGTGATACTACCCGTTGAGGTATGTGAAAAGGATATGTCTTGTAATCGTTCAATATTTCCCACTATTATCAGTGGAAGCAGGGGTAGAGTGTTGTCCCTGGTAGGGAGTATCGGTAAGGTTGATATCCGTTCTGGAGATAGGGAAGGAGTTCGGCTGCTGGCCACAGCTGAAATTGAATCGGTAAAAGTATCAGTAGGGAGCAACGGGGCAGGGGATAGCTTGGCGAGTGGGACGAGGGCAGCTTGTCGACGAGCACAATAGGTTTCATAGCGTCGCCGTTTGGCCGGAGTCAACCCATACTCACACGGGACACAGTGCTGTTGGCAAGTAGTGCACCCCGTTAAAACGCGGTCGCATTTTCGCTTTTTTACCCGGCAGAAATCGCACGCTGCCTTGGCCTTGGCCGCAGGAGCTACTGGAATGCGTCGTAGGGGTAAGGTCTTTAACACTGTAGTGCCCATATCGGACTTTTGAGCGAGAGCGTTTGTCATACACCGTTGCGGGCGACGAGGTAAATTGCTTTGAGAGCAACCACGTTAAAAATAACACCGGTAACTGGATGAATAATGTAGAGTTAGCTGGTGCACGTAAATTGGCGAACGTATCTGAAGACGTAATACCCCAAACCCCAGCTCATGCTCCGTTAAGAGGTGTTGGTTAGTTGACCTTGGCGTGTGGTACAAGTCACCTGCGCTACTACGCTCTTCACCTAAGCTTCTTCGGTATGGTAGTGATTTGTTGATGCAAGCATTTTATTGTTATTTTTGGTTTCCCCATTTCTGTACTTTTTGTCAATTCTGTCAAGGTCACAAGGTCTTGCCACTACCAACGTAAACGATATCGTCAACGATCCACTTGCTTTTATCCGACTCTTCAGAGACAGCGTCACTCCTAGCAATTGGGGACTGGTTTCCCGTTATTATAAACATTTCCCGACAGCCAATCGCCTAGTACTAAACCGCACAGCCAAGGATAAGCACGATATGACCCAAAAACTCACATCGTTTACGACGGACGACCAATGTCCCACCCCTACCTCAGTAGTTCAGCGCGAGGTGGAGGAGGATATTGGACGCCAGTTTGAGTATCATTTACGGGACGAGTACTCAAATACGCCGCTTCCTATGGGGTTTTCCGGCACTTCCGAACTCCGCACCCTGGCTAATCTCGCGCTCAAACGGGACCAGCACTTGACGTTCCTCTACCAGGTGGTTCACGGAGTAGGTAGCAACATGCAAACTTTGGATTCTGGGAAGCCTTGGTTTAGTTACTGGCTTCTAAACTCTCTAGATATGCTAGGCGAACCGCTGACCGATACCCGCAAAGAACAAGTAGTAAGCACCCTGGATACGATGCAAAACCCCGACGGTGGATATGGCGGACCGAGCCAATTAAGCCACCTGGCGTCGACTTACGCCGCCGTATTGGCCCTGGCTGTTATCAACTCCGACCGAGCTTTGGGGTCTATAAACCGGTCACAATTGTACCAATTTTTAATGCGAATGAAGCAACCCAATGGATCGTTTACCGCTCACGTAGGGGGCGAGGTAGACGTTAGGGGATCTTACTGCGCGATCGTAGTGGCGGCCCTCACAAATTTATTGACAGAGGAACTCTGTGAGAATGTAGCGGAATTTATCACCCGGTGTCAGACCTACGAAGGGGGACTCGGTGGAGCACCAGGGGTGGAGGCTCACGGGGGTTACACTTACTGTGGGTTGGCGACCTTGGAAATACTCGGTAAAACACACCTACTGAACAGGCCAGCATTGGTTCGATGGGCCACAGCCCGTCAGATGCGCTACGAAGGCGGATTCCAAGGACGTACGAACAAATTGGTAGATGGTTGCTATTCCTTTTGGGTGGGTGGACTCTTTCCATTAATCACATCCAGTATATGTGGAGAAAAGTCTGGTCAGTCTGGATATCTTTATGATCGCGAAAAGCTTCAGCAGTATATTTTGACATGTTGCCAGGGACCACGTGGGGGACTACGTGACAAGCCGGAAAAGCATGCGGACCCTTATCACACCTGCTACGTTTTATTGGGACTATCCCAAACCCAGCATTATAGCTTGAATACTCGAGCACGCCCTTGCCTTGGTGAGGCTTCACCAAAGGTCGAAGATCTATCTCTGGAATCGAACCCCGCTTTTGAAGCACTCCGCACGCTGGGTTGGACAACTGACCCTTCCCAGCGCTGCGTTGTCGGAAAATC
>JANBPY010000430.1:0-10458 GCA_027577015.1 Dispira parvispora
TTGATAGTGCTCTCGTTTCACAACCGGTCTTTTGCTCTCCAGTTCCTTTCCATCAACCGAGAATAGTTTGATGTTGATTTCTACAAGTCACGCTGTTTCTTCCCTACATCGATAAGAACATCTCTCATTCCCCAACTTTAACTTAATTGTAACTCGTCATGGCCCATCTCGTCACCCCTGCTGGGGGTACCACCGATCCCAACCAAGCGTTTTTCCAACCTCATATTGTACATAATAACCGAATACTAGAACACGTTCAGACGTTAGGCTGTGCCTTTATTGGTATTTCGGCCGGTATCCTGGGATTATCTGGGCTCGCGGGGTTTCTCTACTACGCTTTAAGCTGGGGAGTACTTGCCGCCGTTATATTCAGTTTAAAAACCCATGCCGCTCCCGGTGCCTATTTCCGGGGACCTACCACGTTATTAACCCAGGGTGTTATTGCTGGACTGTTTACGTACGTATTGTTTTGGACTTTGGCCTTTGGGCTGGTTCATGTCTACGACTAGGTTATATACAAAAGATGTTGCAGTGTGGCTGGTAGCTGAAAGGCAATATCAACAAAATCCACAGCGTATCCTCTCTGTGTTTACCATTTCCTCTTACTATCGCATAATTCATTGCTTGGAGGCTTAAATTTTTCGTTGTAATAAAACCTTTTGGGTGTGTAGTTTGTAAGTCTGTGCTGTGTCTTTTACATGCATCACTCCTAATGGTGATTGTTCCACATAATACACCCAAAGTAGCGATCACGTGCTTATAATTTCCCAGTTTTTTTTTTGTTCTTAGAGATCATCCACAAGAAAGCAAGAAAAAAAAAAGAATGCCATCAGCACTAAAAAAAAAGTTGATGTCTCCAGGAAAAAAGTCATGAAAATTTTTTTTTATCACATACTAACTGGCAGAAGCTATTATCGAATTCGCGCGCTTTACCCTTTATATCTTTTTCTGCTTTGCACCGTGTGGACATTGAAGCTGACCCGCCGGACCTTGTGTTTTAATCCCTAATACTTTAGTATTTCATTTTATCTCAAGGCCTTTGTGTGCTTGGCCCACAAACCTGTCTTCTTTTTCCAAGCTTACCCAACTTTGGTCACCAAGCACTATACGATTGATTCGCCCACGAAACTCAAATCGATTTCGCAATGGCGTTGTACAATTTCAAAAGAATTCAGGTGGTTCCGTCCGCCAACGATTTTCTGGACATTGTTCTGTCCAAAACCCAACGCAAGACCCCTACGGTGATTCACCCCGGGTACAAAATCAGTCGTATTCGGCAATTTTATATGCGCAAGGTCAAGTTCACACAGGATAATTTCGAAGAGAAGCTCAATGCTATCCTTGAAGACTTTCCCAAGATGGATAGTATTCATCCGTTTTATTCGGATTTGATGAATATCCTATACGACAAGGACCACTACAAACTGGCTCTGGGGCAGCTGAACACCGCGCGCCACCTGATTTCGGCGGTGGGTAAGGACTATGCCCGGTTACTCAAGTTTGGTGACTCGCTGTACCGGTGTAAACAGCTCAAGCGTGCCGCAATGGGACGTATGGCCACTATCATGAAACGCCAAAAGGACAGTCTGGCTTATTTGGAACAGGTGCGTCAACATTTGTCGCGTTTGCCCTCCATTGACCCCAACACTCGTACCTTGATTGTGTGCGGGTATCCCAACGTGGGTAAATCGAGTTTCATGAACAAGGTTACCCGGGCCGACGTGGATGTGCAGCCGTACGCCTTTACCACCAAGAGTTTGTTCGTGGGTCACATGGATTACAAGTATCTGCGGTGGCAGGTAATTGACACCCCTGGGATTCTTGATCACCCGTTGGAAGACCGCAACACCATCGAAATGCAGTCCATTACCGCTTTGGCTCACTTGCGTGCCTGCGTCATGTTCTTCATCGATCTTTCCGAACAGTGCGGTTATAGTATCGCCAGTCAGGTCAGTCTATACAACAGCATCCGTCCGCTGTTCGCCACCAAGCCCACCATGCTCGTCGTCAGCAAGATCGATACGATGCGCTTGGAAAATGTGGACGAGGAAACTCGTCAGTTAATCGAATCGCTCCTTAAAGAACCCAACGTGCAAATGTCCCAGCTCAGTACCTTTACCGATGAAGGAGTAATGGAAACCCGTAATCAGGCCTGCGAACGTCTCTTGGCCACCCGAGTAGAGTCCAAACTCAAGGGTCATAAGATCAACGACGTATTGAACCGACTGCACCTGGCCCAACCGAGCAAACGTGAGGGTGTAGAGCGACCCCCGTGTATTCCCCAGGCCGCACTGGCTCGTAAGAAGTACGACCCCGAAGATCCCAAGCGTCGTCGTTTGGAACGGGATATCGAAGTGGAACAAGGTGGACCCGGTGTGTTCTCGGTCGATCTCAAGAAGAACTACATGCTCAAGGACGACGACTGGAAGTACGATACTGTTCCGGAAATCATGGAGGGCAAGAATGTGGTGGACTTTGTCGATCCCGAAATCGAAGAACGCTTGGAAGCCTTGGAACGGGAAGAAGACCGTTTGGTTGAGCAAGGTTATTACGAGCTGGAGGAAGAATCCGATGATTCTGACGATGCCCAAATCCGTCGTACGGCCAAATCTATTCGTGAACGCAAGGCCATCATCTCGGAGAAGCGTCGTATACTCAAGGGTACTCAAACGGCCATATTGCCTCAAAAGGTGCGTAATCGTATGGCCACTAGCGATGACCTAAAGAACCATCTGTCCAGTTTGGGTCTGGACGAAACGATCAGTACAAACACTGCTCGGTCTCGTAGTCGGGCTCCCAAACGGGCCCGTTCTCCATCCCGGGCTGAATCGATGGCCCGTGAAGCCAGTGTGGCTGCTCGCGCTCAAAGTGTCATTCGTGATCGTAGTCAAGTGGGATTGCGTAGTGAAGTGGCCCGTCAAAAGACCAGAAAGCTCAAGCAGCTTTCCGAGCGGTCACGCAACTTGGCAGCTCGTCAAGGCGAAGCAGATCGTGCCATTACCAGTTCTAAACCCAAGCACTTGTTTGTTGGTAAGCGCGGTGTTGGCAAGGCAGATCGGCGTTAGAGTTTCCGCTTGAAAATCTGCACTCTGCTAATTCCTTCATTTCACTATTTATAACCATTGCCCTCGTTGTTCGACTGATCAACTTAGTCTCATTATCCTTTTACAGTGCACTCTTTTTTTTTCATTGCACCCCCTATAACGACACCTGGAACGAGTGAAATACAATAGGAACACATCATCAGCTCACTCCTCCTATTTCAAGGAGCTGAGGTTAAGCGAGGGGAAGTGCATTAGTGTTTTTTATGGAATCTTTTGATTATTATATACAGCTATCTCGGTTACATAAATATGGCTTTCTTACTAGGACCAATCACGTCGACTATTACAGGTGTTTGTTTTTCAGGTATAAATTTACATCCAGCTTACGCTTTTAGAGAGGCTCCACATTAGCCTGGTGATCGCAACAGTGTGGGTATAGACACTAATGAACAGCCTTCCAAGTGTGCGTATACAGATTGTTACCACCTCGACCCCACAGTCTCAGCGAACAAGTGATTGTTTATCAAGGATTGGCTAACAATCACTGTGCAACGCGCCCCTGGAGCTTGCCTTGTTTATCGTCGCCGAGAAGGGGTGATAAAACTGTTGTCGGAGTGTGGGTGCGTTGGTCGTGTTTATTTTGATTTGCGTCTTGTCCTCCATTTTGATGGCTGAATCGGTTACCACGAGTGAAAACCCTCCCTGCTTAAACAGGCTGTCACTTGTCGCGTCGAATCTAGCTGGGCCTCCATTTAAATAGACCCCTTATTTTCACATAAGGGTAATTTTTTTGTTTGTTTGCTTTATATTACTACTTGAATATGGCTTAGGACTCACGCCATTTCTTATCAGCTTAGCCACTTTGTTCCGTCCGCTTTTGAGTAAACATTTCCGCATCTAAGTTGTTACGACTTTTTACTTTAGCATTTATTTTGTCGCCATTTCTTTGTGTTCCAGTAACGCCAATTGAAGAACTAATATTTGTTTTTGGAACACCGCGGCGCACCATTCGGAAGAGTGCTGACCATGTCTCAGGAAGTCGAGTCTCCGTTCGACCCTGATGCCTTTTTCGCCAACATAGAAAATGAGAACCCATTTTACCGCTTACCCTCCAGTGGACTACTAGTTCCCGCGCCCCGCACACCGTCACCCAAGCAAGCTGACGAAGTCCGACGGACTGGGCCTTCTGTGTCACCTTCTGCGCTGGACGATGCCGGTGTTTCCCAAAATAGCAGCGTAGTAGAAACCAGTGTTATATCTTACCCAACCGAGCAGATACGACTAACGGAAACCGGGGAAGGGTGGCGACAGAGCTCTGCTCGAACGGGTCCAGCCACGGACCTGTTTAGTCCCCTGTTATTAGAACAGATTTTTAGCGACCAGCCGGCGGAAACTACTCCAACAGCGCCCCATTCCCGAGTGCAACCGCCAAGCAGTCTGCGTCGGGAAGTTCCCCCTCCGACATCAACATCCTCCAGTGATGCTCAGTTACAGTCATCTAATGATGGTCTACTTACCCCTACGCGGATGGACCACGGAGAGTCTCCTTCTACCGCGTCAGCGCTGTCTCTGACCAGCGTCCGGAGGTCACTGGTCTATAAATCCACCCCGGGCTCCTCGGTGGCCTCCATCGAACCACATGGTCAAGACTATTTAGGCCCTTTGAATATGCAGCAGTTATTACAACCACAATATGACTCTACCACACAAAACCAGCTGATGGCATTGATTCAAGGGATGGATGCCACCGCTGTGGATGGACCTTCCGTTGCACCTAAACAAACCTCGCCGTCGCTAATTTCCACTAAACGCCCCATCCCAAAAGCTATACCATCGACACGGCGGGTGGCCTTTGACGACCCTCCTACATCATCGGTGCACCGCTATGCCCCCGACCTTTCTCTGAATAACTCCTCCCACCGAGCGAACAGCCAACGGCGCGTGGGCACTACCTCCCGAGCTGGAGTACCATCGGTTAAGCAGATATTCAAAGAGGCCGTATCGGTCACCGAGAATATCGCCGACCATAGCCAGACCAAGGAAAATGACGAACCTCAAGTAGACCGAACCCTATCCGTCAATGGCCGTCCCACTCACTCATCTACTAGTTCGTCATTTCCCCTCAGTGGCTCCTCGCAGAATTCCAATTCCCGCGCATCAGCCACCCGTATGACTGAAAGTATACCTTATCCGTCGGATATCGACAGTCTCAGTTCCTTTACTGCCAGTCGAGTTGATGAATGGAAAACGGGTACTTCTGACGAATCCATTCAGACATTCCAACGTGTTCCAAGTGATTATCAGCCCCAACGTGAGATTATCAGAAAGGGAGAACTGGGCGTGGTGCATCTTGGAAAGGTCGCAAAAACCGAGGGACCCAGTTCCTGTGTGACTTCACCGGGAAAACCTACCTCACCAGATACACCATCCCTTTCCCACCGACCGCTGCGAAAATACCCCAGGCTTCCACTGCACGATAAACCACAGGACCAACCCCAAAGCGCAGTTTCGTCCAATTCACCTCCATTGGTTACCTCCTCCCGACCACGGCGTTCGCCAGATCCTAATGAGCGTTTCACACCCAAGCTTCCCGCTCGAGACGAGCCGACCAAAGCATCGGGAACACCGAAATCCGAAACCACCCGGGTGATTATATCGGCTGCCATGACCCCCGTGCAAACCCCAGCCATTCAGATGATTACACCGCATAATCTCGGAGGTGCCTTGCGAGAGCGGGTGGGTGACATGTGGTTCGACAAAAAACAGTGCCGGTGGGTACGTATCAAAGACCGTGCGAAAGTGACAAATCCAGCTGAACTTCCTGCCGTTACCAACGTCAGGGAGATGGCCCCCACGTCCTTGAAAACATTGCCGGTTTCGGAAACACGACAGGGTAAACAGTGTGCACCACCATCCCAAGGTATCCAGAGGGCTCCCCCTGCGAGCAACGACAGCTACCCTAGTCTTTTTTGTCGACCACCTACGGATGTTCACCTAGTTCAACCTACCAATGACTCTCTCCCCTGGGGAGAGACCAAGTTAATTGTGACGCCTCGTCCCGCTGATTTTGGTTTAGAATATAGTGATGATAGTCCTGATCCATTTCGGGGGATTGATGATTTGCAAAGCTCAGAGGAAGAACTGGACCACCCGAATCAGCCAAGGTTCCGTAATGATCCGTGCAAGTCTCGGCCACCACAAGAGAGTTCCCCCGCTCCGCCCTGTATGTCTACTGGTGGTTATCAATCCCCGGACAGCGCCACGTCTCCCACTTCACACCCACTTACAAGTTCACCTCCCCGGTCATCCCCCCAACCAACAAGGACTCCTTCCAGGGGTATGTTCTCTACGCCTAAAAATCTAACCCTACCTCAAACTGACCAGGGTATGTCCCAGGTGCTATCTGTGGATACTCAATCGCAACTGGTGCACATTAAGACCATGACCACTACATCGCATCCTGGGCACCATACCCTCTCCCTTTCCTCGATGCGGAAACGACTTCAACTTCAGGAGTTGGCGGTTCCCAGGACGGAGCCGTCACCGATAACACTACAAGAAGGTCAGGTTGTTTTACCCAGCCTCTTCAACTGCCCCACCGGTCCAGTGTGGGATCTCAGCCGACGGCATCTTGTGTCCCTGGCTAAACTGGAACCGTGGGCCAATGTCGTTGAAGAACTAGATGTATCCCACAACTGTCTGGAAACGGTGGATATGAATCTTCCCAACCTCACCCGCTTAACGATCCCACACAATCGCCTATCCCAGCTGCCTCGGGGGCTGGCTCAGAGTTGGTGTCACTTGGAAGCCGTGGATGTCTCCTTTAACTTACTCACTTCTTTGGATTCCCTGTCCGGCTTGAAACATTTACGCACGTTGGTGGCTAACCACAACCAGTTAACAACCTTGGCCGGGTTACGGGGATTACCTCGATTGGAACGTCTCTCGGTTAGATCGAACCAAATTGAGAGCATCGATCTCCAACCTGACCAGACCCCCAGATTACTGCAGCTGGATCTAGCTAGGAATCGTGTGACGAGTTTGACCCACGTGGATGAATTCGAACAACTCCGTCTGCTCAACCTCGATGGTAACCAGCTACGGTGTGTACATATTCAACGACCATTGTCCCGATTGCAAATTTTACGGATTAGCGATAATCCACTGTTGGGCTGTGTGGCACCTGCTACTCATGTAGAGGGAACCTCCCTACTCACCGACTGTCCTTACGTGGCCCAGCCTGCGTCACCTGCGGTCATCTCACCAACCACTTCCATGAGTTCGGCATGTGGTTGGCAAGCCTGTCGGTTTTCCTGGGCGTACTGGTTTCCACACCTCACTACATTTTATGCGGATGATTCACATTTAACGGTATTTACCTGCTCCCCCTTCACCGGGACCTGCCCCGTCAATCCCGACCACACCGCTCGTCACCCCACATTCGCCTACCCCCTGGATTCCCCACTGGTTTGGTCAAGGATTCGTAACCTATCCCTACGACAAACGGTAAGATCACCTTACACACCCACCTTACCCGTATTTTTGGATTGGACCCTCCTTCCCCGTGTAGGGAATCTATACCTCTCCGGACGAGCATGTCAGCATCTCTTTCAACCCAAGGAACTTCCCATATTGTCGAGGCTGGTACAGTTGGAACTTTGCAACTGTCGACTACCGCTTTCACCCCAATTCTTTCGTAAACATTACCCACATCTGAAACAGCTGGACTTGCGGGGTAATGAGATCCTGGCCCCCACTGGTAACTCCCCACCCACTGAATGTAATCAATTAGCAGAAGGTATATTTCAGTTCACCCCTCGTCGGAAGAAGGCTTGATTTTTGATCTACTTCCTCGTATCATTTATGGTAATATTCGGATATTTATAATTTGTTTTAACCATTTTGTCCGGAATTGTATAATACAGACCAAGTCCTGTTAGACTCCCTGAAAACTTTATTGTAGCGCTTGATATCATAATAAATACGCCCCTGCGATGCTCGTCTCAACTTCACCGGTTTTAGTTTTGGGATTTACATTGCCATATTTAACTGTCAACTAGCAACTAGCAACGTACTCAACAAAGTGAAGATGGGCAATTGGAAATACAATCCACTGACAAGTGTCAACCACATTTACAAGTATCCACACGCAGCCAGTATTGGAAGCAGGCTTTATTAATTTTTACCAAGCGATACCATAGCTTAGATCGTCGGGAAAAATAATTGCATCAAACGATATAAACGGTTGACACGTTCGTAATCCTGACACTCACTGTAGGCCTTGATCAGGGACATAAAAGGGTGTTGACCCACCGCCAAGATAAAGGTCTTGGTGAAGTGACCAGTGATGCGATCCGGAGCAGTGACATTAGGCAGGTACACGTTCTGTAGCAAGTGACACAACAACGTCAAAGCCATGGCCCGATGGGGATCAGGGTCTAGATCAGGCCGTAATAACAAAAAGGGTCGCAAAGGTCGGAAGAGTCGTTCATCTAGAGGCGGTAAAGACGTAGCTGGAAAGATATGGGGCCAGGAGTCATCTGATGATGGAGAATCGGAAGTGGGCGTTGGCGTTGTCCCATGGTCATGCTTAGCCAGATGTGGTAACCGCTGAAAAAATTCCGATAAACCATTGCATATAGAGTGGCTGGGACTCAGTGGTGTAGTGACTTGCTGCTCCAGCAAACCCGGTGGTGACGGGGTGGCTGTCGAACTGGCGTGCCTCGTCGGGGGACTGTGTTGACTATGATTTAAATAGATACGAATGGCCAATGTATAAAAGAAAATGCTGACGTAGCGTGATCCCGACGGTAGATGTGGTGCATCTGGTGGACGTGGGTGAGTGGTCCGCGGATTGAACCGGTTGGCCATCTTGACCGTTGCCAGGTTAGGAATAGCAAAACTAGACCCCTCTGTGTAAGTGTTCCATCTGTCCAAAAGGTCATGGTAAACTTGGAGCCACTGAGGTGGTAGAGTAGCAGTGGTAGGAACAACCCGGCGTTGGTTCTCCGGTGTGTGTGATATTGCTTCAACCTCCAGCGATTGGGGAACTGTTACCGACCGGGCATGCACACACTGAACAAAGCTGGCCCATGTCCACTCATGTGGCAGAGAAGGTGAACTAGGCAGTCCGGATTTTCCTTCAACTTCGGGCAGCTGCTCGCTCGTGGAGCTAGGGAAAACACGCAGATCGACAGATGAAAAGTAGGACGCCTCCAATTCTGGGAACATGCTAGCCAAATCCGTCTGCGCTATGGCCGATAGCGGGGACCAGCCTTCAAAATAGAATGCTAGGTCAATGAACCGACGCAGATTGCTCAGCCCCTGCTTTTGTCTGCTATAATATAAAAGGAAATTGGCAACATGATACTCGGTTACCAGTCGGGGATCCTGACCCAACCCGAACTGTTCGTTGGATGCACTTGACAAAGCGCGGAGAGAACCATCACTGTGCAGGTATTTCGTCACAAACGCTTTCCAAGTTTGCCAGGCGGCTGACAGATCGTGGTGGATAACTTGATGGTAAAACAGGGCATTGTAAACGGCGGGCGGATAATCTCCATCGGATTCCAGACATGTATGCTTCAACAGCCCCCGTAAAGGTTGCAATTGGCCAGTCGACAAGTTGAACTTGACCAGTAGGGTCAAGGTACGGGCATTGGGGGTAATTCGGAAGTGCCTTAAGAGGGCATCGGGAGTTTCTCCCCTTAAGAACACCTGAACCAAAGACTCCACTACCTGCTGGTTACCCTGGTCAATGGCCGTACGCAGCATGGTGTTGAAAACATGAACATCGAACACATCCCGAAGAGGCCGGTTTTCGTAGCGCATGGGTGGTTCAAGGTAGGTATGGTAGTAGTTCGGAAGGTCACTTTCTTCGTGGGCGGCTGCTAGCTTATAATCGGCAACCATTGTGGAGGGATCCGTCGTTCCTGAAGGATCAGGAAGGGGCACTGGGTGCTGCTGCCTTTCCTGCCGGAGCACGTCTTCCAAGGTGCTACACAGTCGTTTCCACAAGGTATCTGCCTGGGGGAACAACGCCGTTGCCATAAGGATTTGTCGGAAAGTGACCGCATGTGGGGTAAGTCCGGCGTCCATTAGATCCTGGTAGTAATTGAAGGCCGCCTCAGGTTCACTATTTTTCAGCGCGTAGGTTATCAAGGTGGTGTAGACGTGGGGATTAGGCGGAAAACCGTGTTCCTGTAATTGCTCAAATGTCCAATCGATGCCGGCTTTGTCGTCCATATCTGCATAACCATGGAGAAGGGTGATTAGGGTAGGCAAAGTGGAAGGAAGCCCGGCGTCTAACATTAGCTGGTACAAAAGCCGGCATTCGGCCATGCGTTGATCCGCAGCCAATGCTTTGATAACACTGCCAATCTCCACCACGGATAACCTAGGAGGTAATGGCGTT
>JANBPY010000431.1:0-10456 GCA_027577015.1 Dispira parvispora
GGAGAATAAAGCTGGACTATATCAGGTCATTTAGCCAACCCCATCCAAAGTGGAGGGCATGTGGTTGAAGGAAAAAAAATGGATATTATTCCCCAATTTACATTTCGTTTCTTTTAGGATGAATGGTGTTAAGTCCCAGCGACTACGCCAGAAGGATACGAGGGCAATCCCACACTGCACCGTCTGTGAATTATGACATCACCATAAAAGGAAAGCAGTAGTGGAAGTGGCCAGCATTCCCCTGTTCACTTCAGCCACCGGTCCTCGTGAAAACCACCCGCTTCCCTCCTACTACAAATTACATGAACAATAATTTAGGCAAAGGTGCAACAATGTCACTCGTGTATTGCTTTAGTTAACGATGAAAGACAGACAACTAAACCGACCCTATCCAACACTCTCGTGTTTTACCAATATTCACTTGTCCTAGGCCTTTCTTGGGGAATGCTCTAAATAAGGCCGCCGTTCACCACGGGTGTTGCACCATAAAGTACCTTTCCAAGGAGTGAATTTATTGGTGAATAGACCTTTTGGTGTTGGTGAGAGAGGGGATTGTCGGCTTTGCTCAATCCATAGCCATTCTTGGTGGTGGACAGTACCACTGCACCTCCATCCCCCATGCGTTACTACTTTTGCTACCACCAAGCCTTGATTTTTAAACTGCACAGTCAACAAGGTCCGCATAAAAATGAACAACACGGACAATCCATCTCGTCATGCCTTGACCTACCACATCTTCTATAGTGCCAATATCAGGAAAGAGTGTGCCAAAGCCCTGTCACACTGCGTACAGTGCACCTCTCAAGCCACATTGTTTCAGCTTGATTCGGACAAACGCGGAACGGGCAAAGGAAAACTGAGATGGTAATCCTTTTCAGTGAGGCCTGTGATTAACCTGTATCAACTACCGCAATGTACAACCATATCGGGTTGTATGACATGGGCAAAAAAAGCACTAAGCATGCACTTTCACTCTGATCAGATATTTTTTAATTCGTTGAGTTGGTAAAAGGGTCACATTTTATTCTTTAAAGCGAGAAGCAAGATAGTAAGCATATTTTACTTGGTCACAACGACCCACACAAATCAGTGGCTGGTTGTCAAGGTTGACTCTGCACTTTTTTTTAAAGTACAAAGTGGACTGGGCTTTCATCTTTATCGATAAGGGGAAAACGAGGCACATGTTCCGAGCCAAGACATTTACCCCCTTTATTAGGAAATCACAATCGCCAAGTGTTTCTGTTTCCCAGCTTATCACACACATCACTACTAGGTATGATGAAACACACCTGTACATCCAAAGGGGTTACCTTCACACTTGGGAGTATTGCTGAGGAGAAACACGTTAGAAACCTGCGACATAATTGTAAATCCATTTTGTATCATCAAGGTACATTTTTACTCAATACTCGTTCGAAATTCACAACATTTTTTTAATATGGTAACTTGGTGTGATACTGATATTCGTTAACACTGTATACTTGAAATATTATATTCCATGAAAAATTTAATAACATGAAAAATTTAAATTTTAGACTGCCGAGATCTCCCCTATGGATGACCAAAGAACGAATCCAATAACACCAACGCCCAGTCACCTGAGGTGTATCCACTCATTACACTTGGAAATTTTGGCTGGCTTGCGAATATTGTTTGTTTAGTCATATTCCATGCCAAAGAATTGGCCAGGTTGTGCTTAGAATTCAGACCGCTTGTATTCGTTTCTGAAAGTGTCCAAATATGGTCAACTACCTTTCTCAAAATAAATTTATTCCTAAAGAACTAAAAACTGCTTCAAAAAGTAAACCTCACAGGGTTCACACAGGTCCGACAATGTGAGTCTTGTTTTAGAAGTGATTGGATGAAAATTCCACACTGTGGCCAGGGAGTAACGGACAATTGTCGTGGTGAATTCACCTAGTTTAATCCGAGTATCATATGCACAATTTATATACGTAAACATTCGATAAAATAACTTTACAACACTAGCCACAATTTTACCGTTCATAGCGAGTCCCGTACTTTTAAGTAGGTCAGTATTGCCCGACGGCTAATGCTGTTGGTAGTGAGTATCCTGGCCTAGAATATTAAACATTACTCCAACTGTATCTGTGGAAAGGAATAGGTCACATTTTTTGTCAATGTATTGCGATTGCAAAGCACCAAAGAAGCCTGGTTTGCACATACCAAGTGCCCCTTGTCACATTCCAAAATGTGACCCGTAGGAGTGGGGGTATTCGTTGACAAGCCCATTTGTCACCCTTGTGAGGTCCGACTTAATCCGTCCATGTCAAGGTTTGTCACTTTGTGTTAGGAAAGTGAATTATACAGCCAAGGCTAATGATTGGTGGTTGGTCAGGTTATACGCCCACCGAATATTGTTATCGATTCCCAGAAACCGCACGGCAAGTAAGGGGTGTGGGGTAGGGGCTGGACTCCACGAACAAAGAGTGATGTAAAATAAACGGTTCCGCTGATTAGTTACATTTAGTCCGACTTGTATAGCTATGCCAAATGGCAAAAGTCAGTTGGCTGGTCACGTTCACAACTTTACCCAAATAAAACCGAAGTGGGCTTCTTTGTCTCTCCTCAATGCAGTACCCCCCAGTACTATTGCCCGTGTTTTGATTGACATGACTTGCATAACTTTGTCGGCCAATAACTAAAAGTAAAACTTGGCTGGGAACAAGTCACAGGTGTTCAACAGTAAAAAATTTATTACAATAGCAGCCATTCACACACATAACCGATATTGGGTGACTTGGAATGTCCTTCACACATTAACAGCCTAAACCTTATCTTATACCCACAGAATGATAAACAATACGATGATGGTCTTTTAAAGAAAAAAAATATTCTAAAAATAACGAAATAGATATAAAACAGCATGTCACTTTCCTTGTAATGTTACTAGAGAGGGGGGGGGGGTACGCGACATTATTCATGCCAAAGTCACTAAAATAGCTTCACCACACGTAAATCCAGCGTGTATAGTAATGGTGTCATCAAGGGTCATTGGGTAATGCGTGACGTTGAAAAATAAAATAAAATTACATTATGGAGGGTAACAATAAAGTCGTCATTTGGAAAGCGTTCCATACAGTTTCAGCCGTTTCCGTATACCCATTATTCATTACCACGTCAACAATAGCAATTGAAATAAAGAACGGAGAAGTATATCAATGAAAGAGTACGGAATAAAAGATGGGGGGATTACTCCAATCCAATATCCCTCGGCTTTGGTCGAGATGGAAGTGGGCAACCAGTGAAGTGTAGTGGATAACCTATACTAGGTGAAAGAGCGAGGTGAAATACACAATCAGTGTGCAAGCTCCTGCCTTTGCTTTCCGCTACTTGCCTTCATAAGCACCCACCGAGTAAATAGTGAGATTACCAACTTCACCAGTTAGCCCCCATTCTATGCTCTACCAGCCCCGGTACGTTGTTTTAGTATCTCTTAACTTACCTGATAAAAGCGTCTACGGCGATTGGTTTGTCACTCGTTCTAATTCTCGCACCTGCCTTGATCGAACATGAAGTAATACCGAGTACCCTGCAGGTTAGACCAAGTGTATAATCCCAACAGGTGAAAATGTTCAGCCTGTACACTACATCACGTCCATAAAAAATGTATCCAGCAAAGGAATTTCCACAAGAGGAGGAACATCAAGCTAGCTCTTTCAACCTATGATAACCTAGTTTGTCTGTAAATGTTGACTGATTTCGCTGGTGGTAGGACAATGGGATGAAGCACACTTTAAAACTTCATCCTAATCAGGAAACGTTTTCAAAACACAATAGCCACGATAACTTGCATTTGGCAGTACTCTCAGCGCCCATCGTCTGCCCGCCAGCTACTATCGACAGATTTTAAATTTAGTTGCGAAAACCCGACATTTAGGCAACGAAAATAAAAAACCAACCATGGATTACTACCCTACACTCACCACCGTCAAATAACCCAAAGCGTTACTGCGACTTTTTACGTAAATTTTGCCACATTCGCGACGCCCACTGACATGAAGATTTCCACAGTTTACCAGTGTCGTGTTGCACACGGTAAAAATTGGCCTTGAAACGGTTTGTCTTTCTAATAAACGTCGTGCGTCGTCGCTCCAGAAAATGACGGGTGCCTTGTTCCATTATCTGGGTTACCTCCCGCGTACGATAAACAACTTTACGGACGTATGGGGACAATTGGGCAGCCATAGTCCGATACCACTGACGGACATGATCCCCCGCAGAGTGTAGCCACACCGGGGTAAGTTGGACTGCTTCCCACCATTTTCCCGCCGTTGCCAGCCACAAGGTTACCATCGCTTTGGTGTGGTTGACCCATACGGTCACCCGTTCCATAGCTTCCTCGGAAAAAGTCGACCAGTTTCCTTGGACCGACTCTGCGGCAATTGCGGACGACGATTCGTCATTAGCTTTAGATTTCTCTTGATCTTGGTTGTCCCCTGTGGCTGGCATCCCTTTCTCCGTTTGCCTGTGCGTCAATTTTTCCTTGTACAACCCTTCGGACCTTGCAGTCCCGAGGCTGGCTGTAATGGGTGGCAATTCGGTCATCTCTATCACCGAAGCGGTTTTTGACAAACTATGCGATCCGATTCCCGGGTGAATTTTCCGCTGGGTCCCTTTGTCCGTGGCCTTTACCGTTTCCAGGTGATCGTAAATGTCATCAGGGACGGCCTGCGCACCAGATTGACCAAGTGTGCGATCTACCGGATTTAAAACTAGGGGACTATGAGCCACCTGGCTGCTACTGCCCCGGAACCACACCGAAAGAAGCGACAGGTCACCCTGGCCGGAGGTGGTGGTGAGAGACACCGGAAATGTAATCTCTAAGCGCAAGATGCAAACTGTGGCAGCGCCAGGTGTAATACCATCTTTACCCACCTCATTCTCCAGTCTAGAACTTTGATACCAACGACGTTTCACTGTCAATGGCTGCTCTTCAGACTGGGTTATGGGATATTCTTCTGGTAACGGTTTACTGAAGCGTTGGACATGGCCGATCTGTAGCGCTATGAAAGCATCGAGATGGTGGCATTGGATTGCTCCAAACCTGTCATCGTATTCTGCCACTGGTAACAACCACGGTACTCCCTGGTTATCCCGTAAATTGAGATCATACATGCAAGAAATTTTGTCATCGGCCGAAGGGGTAGCACATTCCACCCAGGACAGCGACGACTGGGTAAACGACAAGCCGCCCAACCATTTAGGCATATCAAACACTGCACGCTCCGCACCGTCGTCGTCCTTGGGAATCAATGCGTTCAACAAGCACAAAAACAATATACCCCACAACAATTTCTTAGCTATCCACCCCATGCTTCGTTTAACCTGTTGCCACCTAAAATTGTCACAGGGTGTGGAACTACGGTTTCCCACCAATCCTGTCACTGCGAACGGGTGGGGTGTCATCCGACCGCTTGTGACCACAGAGGATAACCCCCTGGTAGTCACCACCGACCGGGACGAGCGTGACGATAAATCCGTGACCAGTTCCACCCGCGTATGGTTCATCATCGCCCGGTACACCACCGCTGGATCCGACTGCACCAACTCCGCCGGGGTGATGCACGTCAAAAGGGATGGGATATGCTTTGAGTCATCCCCACTAAGGTTAGCGTCTAGCACGGTAGGAAGTTGGACAAGACTATCCAGCAAGTTATTAAACGCCAGGGCTTCGTGCACGGCCTGTTTCGCCTCCACCATATTGGCAGCCTCGGTATAAAGTAGGGGTAAAACTGGTACAAACGGAACCAATGATTTCAAGTCCAATACATATCGGTCAAGGTCATCATCTCGTAGAAAATACACCACCATGGTAAACACGGGGAGAATGCCCCAGGATATCTCATCCGGAGAAACCACGGTGTCTTCACTTGTCAGTAATTGGTACGCCACCAGTTGTTCTCTAAAGTAGCCCATCAACCGTTGGGCCATGGGACTATCAAAGAACGACGGCATTTCTTGTTCGGTCTGATCATCCCGGGGTGGTTGGGTCCAAACCAGGCTGCTGACCACCGGCGTAGGGGGACAACCCAGGGTCACTTTTGCCAAAGGTTGGGGAGCGGTGGCCAGCGGGATTTGATCCGCCACCGAAGACATACCACTATGATCAGGCAGAGGAACTGCGAACAGGTGTTCGTATAACACTTGCGGGTCCGTCCGATCGAAATGGGTAGCACGTTCCCCAAGTATAGACTCTGTTTTGGCCTCGAGCTCTGATGACAGGGCAGTGGTTTTTCTGCGACTATTACCCTTGATGGCCTGAGTCCACACCCGACGAAATTGGTTAAGAATGGCCATTCGGTCACTAGCAGGCCCTTCCGCCCCTGCGAAAATAATACGTAACCAAGGACGTTGGTCACTGGAACCTTGTAAATCCTCAGCATCAGCATCACTGGTATCACTGTGGTACTGATTCGCTTGGGCTTGCAATAGTGGTAGCTGACTAGCCCTTAAGCTTACCGGAAGGTAATGGGCGCCCTGCCACTTATCCCCATTCGGGGCCAAAACGTCATCATTGTCACTGTCCTCGTCGGTGGGGTCCGCTGAGTAGCTCAATACACTAGCACCCAACGTAGCAGTAAAGTCCTCTGACTTTTCAGGAACCAGTGAACTAAAGTCCAAGTCCTGGTTTCCTGTCCCACCGAACTGATACCGATTAGTAGATGAACCACCGAGTAAAGGAGGGAAAGAAGAAACGCTGTTCCTTTTCTCACCCACCGCTTCCCTTGGTAGAGGACTGGGACTGCTGGGAATCCTGGAAAACGGAAGTGTACCAGACCGTGACCGGGTTCCCGAGGAGTGAGCCTTGGGCACAGGTGGGGTAAACACCAAAGGTAGGGAATAAGATAGCGGGTTTGGTCCCTGGTTATCGCTAGCCTCTTCCCTACGGGCGGAGGAGGAGCCCAGGGTGGACTGCGGAATACTGCGGGTCAAACGACGGTCAACAGGGGGGCAGGACGGTGGGGTAAAGGGGAGTGACTTGGGTACAGCAAAGGTTTTGCTTTGCGCCAGCGAGGGCGGCGGAGTGTCGTGAAGCGGTACAGGAGGTGAAGGACGTCGCACTCGTAACGAGTCCCTTTCCACCAGGAGAAAGTCGTCTGAGTCGTGGTCTTTGTCGTCCATAGTGTACTATGACAATACGTGCCAAGTAGTAAAACTATATATGAACCGAATGAGTAAGAGAGGTAACAAGTATAAGCACCGCGGGAAAAGGCTAGAGGACTTGAACACTTGAAATACGTGATAAAATAGATACCAGTCGGTGGTTAAAGTGAAGCCTTGGGCAGTTTAGCTGAATAGTAGTGCACCCCAGGGCCAAGTGAATATGGGAAGTGGTGCCAAGGACACAACCAGTATATACATACACACAGTAAAAACTGGACAGGGAGATAGCAGTAGGAGAATTTGCGAAAATGATAAAGAGAGAGCAAAGAAAGTACAACCTAGTGCTTAACCAGCTGTTGCTTGCCTTTAAAAAGGGGACTGGGCTGGCGAATTCCCCCCTAATTGATTTGCCTTGAGCTTGTCACAAGTGCGAACGGAAGAAGAGAACAACGCCTCAGGTGACATAAACGGGTTTCTGTACTGCTTGGGCTTTGCTCGCAAAGGCTGCTAAACATCCGTATGCAGTGGGACCGAACGTCATGTGGCCCAGTCTTGTTACATGAAAAAAATATATAAAGACCTGCAAGTGCCCAAGAAAAGTTCAGTAATGAAATCCACTCTTACTGCTGTTACCAACGTAATTCTCACGGCCAAACACTCACGACAGTCTGTATCGTTCAGCACCATTGCTAATCGGCCAGAGCGGTACTCTTCGTAAACCCTTTGGGAAGGCCGGGAGAGAGCTTTTCTTGACACTATCAAGTGTTTGGCAAACGACTACGGCTGACACATGACCCTCGTCCAACAGGGTCTGTACGATTCCATTCATGAGCAATCCTTATCCGCAATTCACTGTAGGATGTTATCATTCTTCCCCATTGTTTACTCACAGCCAAAGTACTACGGAATGACCCGCCCTTTATCCCACAGTCCTTCACCACCATCTCCCAGACCCGGTCCCTTTGTATTATTAAGTGATAGGTCTCCCTATTGCTAGCTCAGCCGAATTCGCTGTGGATACCATTCAAGAAATAAGCAGCTTACAAAGCCATAGTAGTGAGAGGGGGGGTGATAATCCCGTACGTTTATTCTATGTTCCCTTCCATAAAAATAACAGTTCTAGACAAAGGTCGCTTGTAGGGATTAGCATACCCAGCGGCATAAGACGCAGAAAGTGGTATTCACTTGCTCTTGGTCAACAACCGCTTGGCCACACCAGCCACTTGGGATTTAGGTGCACGGGTAGGATCCAGCGTCACTGCTTTCATCACTTTGCCCAGATCTTTAATAGACGATGCACCACACTCTTTGATGGCTTTCAGAACGAATGCTTCGACTTCCTTCTCCGAATACGGTTCGGGTAAAAAGCTCTGCAGGATCGTCACCTGCTCCGCTTCTTTTTCCGCCAATTCAGGTCGGTTGGCCCCCTGGTACACGGCTATGGCGTCGTTGCGCTTTTTAATGGCCTTGTGGATCAGGTTAACAACGGATTCGTCCGTTTGGGATGCCGTTTTACTCTCAGCACCGGTTTTACCTGCCACTAACAACGCCTTTTCTGCGTACAAAACCTCTGATAAAATGGATCGAATGACCGTCAGTCTGTTTTGGTCCTTGTTACGCATACTGGCTTTCATATCTGTCTTGAGTTTACTCAGTAGGGTTGCTATATCAATTCAGTCAAGGCCAGAACATCAGAGTTAGCCACGAGTTCTCTACACCTAAAGATATTATAAAAAGTACAACTGGCTGTAAACTCATTAGAGTATGCCGCCTAGGCAGGGTCGTATCGCCTATGTGACCAACTGCATGTGGTATTAAATATCAGGTCTAGGACCACAATAGGAACATTGTGTTTACTACATACTAAAAGGCGAGTTTAGAATCAAACGAAAAATATAAACACCTACACACTGTTGAGCCAGAATCAGCTGTCGAGGATGTATAGGAACGCATGGAGAACGCCGTGCTAGGAAACCCTTTGGGGACCAGCGGTGCGGAGGGCAACGTGGCCCAACGCAAGAGTCGATATTGAGAGTGACGAAATAAGGACATGGTTGGGCAAGAACTAGAAAATGTGAATAAAGAATGCCGAAATTTATAGCAATGCAGACACAATCAACAGCAACGCTCATGTGAGAGAAGAAAGGTATTACGAATATGGGACGTCAGGCTAATTTTTTTGGGGAGTTTTTTAGGATAAGAATTTACTTTTAGTGGGTACCATTGATTCGTTCCATTGACCAACCAAAGGAATCCTCCCCCACTACCAGCCCGTTTTCCCCAATTACGAAAATTGCACGGTTAAGGACATTTTTGCACGAATACCCAGTACAAATTCATGAGACTTTAAGTGGTCACTACCGGTCTAAACGGAGGCACTAGGTAGTCATAGAATTAGCACATGGACGTACACGAGTACCTTGGTAATCAACTTAGTTATAACGAGGGAATAAAATAAAACCGGTCTCCTCTGGAAAAAAATTGGTTATTCGGAAACAACATTGTGTAGACCCTTGACCGGTTAGCACACTGGATGGTCAACGGTAAGCAGACACATAGGAATGGAAAAATATAACTAGGGATGTGGAAGTTACACTAATTTCCTGTTAAAGAAACCTGTCAATATAAAAAATAGGGTCATGGACCATCCTCAAGGCTACACAACAACTTAGCACCCTTTATTATTGTGGCAGGTCATTACCATTTCGCTCACCATTCAATAAACATTATTCAATGAAAACCACAAACGCTGTAGCAGGGGAGGGTCGGGATGGACTGCCATTGGTACCCTTATGTGGCGTATAACTTTGGTCCCTCATTTTTTCCGTATATAACATTTTTTTTCACCTCAAGCTACCCCCTTGTTGTGTTGGTACTACCCACGAGGATAGTTTAACTTGTTGTTTCCTGTCCAAAGTCTTGGCTTAACCCATCGTCGTTTGCGCGGATGTGGGAGAAGCCGATCTCCATTTTACTCAATTTTTGAATGATATATCTCAGAATTTACCAAATTTATACTCGGGGTTTATGTATCATCGCCCAACTCCATTGTTGTTACCAATACTATTACTCTAAAAAAAGTTGAGGAGTGTGGCATTTTTTCACCCTTTCAAGAGACTATACTTATCACCTGGTAACTTTTACTTTAGATCGAAAGCATAAACTGGTACTATGCTCCCATGGGTGGTACTGATACCATTCCCTACTAGGTGATTTTGCTCGTACGTGGATGTTTAGCCTTGGTCATGGAATTTCCTTTAAAGCTCCACAGCAGTCACACATGAATTGGCCCTAATAATGCTGCTCTACATCGTTCACAGTGATCACT
>JANBPY010000433.1:0-10437 GCA_027577015.1 Dispira parvispora
TTACCAACAGTTCATGGAGACTATGCTGGAGATCAATGATGAAGAAGAAGTCAATCCGTCTAACCCTTCAACTGACAAAGAGAGGTACTTTGAACGGCTCATTTCTCGTGGCAAAGAAGCAGAAACAATTCTCGAGAAGTTCGCAGGTATCATTGAAGATTACATTCCTATTCCTTTTAAATAGTATATTGATGGGATTCGAATAAGCGCAGGTCTTTAAATTGTATTAACCAATAAACAGATTTGATAAGCAGCGAAGACAAACACAGTAATATGTAAACAGAGAGTAGTCAGTAGAAAATTATAGAGTATGGTTGAGTCCCAGAGGAGCGTGAGAAACGAAGCGAATGACCTAAATGCACTAAGTATTGTCCCAACCAGGATGGATACTAATGTGGACCAGGTGCTATAAGTATTGGCAAGAGTCAGAGAACACATGGAAGCTAAAATTTCCACATTCAAGTACTGAATAACTCACCACAACCCATGGAGATTCTGTGCGTTGAGTCGGCCGAGGACTTTTTCTTCTCTACATTCACTGGGGAGGGGCAGTAGTTTACCAGAATGACTGGTTAGTAACACTGGTATCTAATCCGTAGATAGACATGCCCGCGCCAACAGGTGTTAGACACAATTATAAAATAAACATGCGACATATTACGAGTGAGTTTCTGGGGTATATATATTGCTTGAGGAGAGTCTGATTAGGTCGGGAGTAGGCATATGGGAATAACCGCTGAAGTAGTAAATATATAAACAATTGGTAGTGTTTCACAGAAGACATAGTTAGTTATGATGTATTCTTTGCCCCAGGGACGTAAATCTTTTAAATATTCGACTACAAACACATGTAATACAGAGTCATAATAATTACGACAGAGTTTGGTCCACTAAAGGATGTAGCTTTAGTTGTTTTAATGTGTAATAAAGGGCAATTTTGTAAGAGGAATTAGCGTTATTTTTGTCTTCATCCTCCGTGTGGGGAGTGTTACCCATTACTAAGACTATATCTATCAGTCCTGATACATGTGAAGGGGGAGTATCGGGACTGCTTGGAACGGACGTGTGGCCCATCCTGTAACAACTTAGTTGAAAGAAAATAATGCATACATGCGTGTTCTTTTGTAGCCCCACGGTTTTAATTCCTTGTTTAGAATTCGCTGAGCTGAGATTGACTTGTTTCTCCATCGACCACTGTAAATGTTCTGGTCGTGGTGGTGACCGACTCCTCCATCGTCTTCAGACTTCTTGTGCAAGAAATATCAGACGGGAATAAAACTTAAGGGTGAATCATTACTGTTTTACATTCTCCCCTGTTATGTCGTTAACTCTGGTTTATACAAACTCACCTGTCTTGGTTTTACGGCACTACCTTTTGCCTCTGTTGAGTTATTCGTATTTAAAAGTTATTTGGCATGTTGAAATTGCCCCATGCCCACGTTGACCCGAACAATAAAGCAATCCCACAATTGACCACATTTTGAACTTTGAGAAAATTCAAGTGAAATCCATGAAAAGTAGCAATGTACCTATGCAGAAGGTTGTCCTTCCCTTAGCATGGAGTGATACTGGTACGGAAAGTCTAAGGCTGATTCGCTTATATTTCGAAGATGGGCCCCGCACAGGACGGACATTCCCATGATATCTACGAACTGGAAGGTGACACCATTGAACAACGAGTTAAGCTAGACCCATTTGTGACCCTGGAAATTCTTAGGGAGGAGGTAAAGACTACTAAGAAATTTTTTTCAAATGTCCACCGCTTTTGTCACGGATGTTACGTTACGACTGGATAGTTAGGCGGCCAATTCTGTTTTAACATAGTAGGGAAATTCAGGAACACTGCATTAATCTGAACACCATGATTGTGGGATCTAAAAGTAATGAACCCAAAAGATGAAAATTTTGCCGCGACAACCCTGGATAGGGGACATGCTGTTAACACTGACAGCAATGAGGGAATAGTAAACATATGTATTAAGATTAAGAAGGGAAATTGATGTTAGATTAAATAGTACAGTTAGCACCACCCTTCACAATTTGTTTTATGCTGAAGGTAGGTGACGTCCACACTGGCATTAAATAGAATCTCAATGCGTTCCAGTGTATAGTGAAGCAAAACGACTCTACTTCCACTTCGGGAGGAATGCACTTATCTCCATATAAAAGACCATTCCATGTATAGGTGTAAAAGTCATCACTTTCGTAATTCCGACTTAGGTAACGACTGAATCCCCACGCTGCCATTTCAGAAATCCAAGACAAACTGCCATTGTTCTTATCCCTTATTTGGTATTGTACGAAAATAGTAACTGGAGTTGTTGGATACTGCAGTCGGAAGCGAACTCTTGGAAAGTCGTCGGCTTCCATGCTAAAGGTTCGTGTGCCGTTCTCGTTGATGGGCTCCTTGGTTAATGGGTCAATAAGATGGGGATATAATGGATCATCGACAGGGGGCAATACCGGTAATTCACCAAGCTTTCCCTTTATCCCAGTAAATGGAAACGACAACTGAAATGAATTTCCTTGAGGATCAGTGAGGCTTACCACTAGTCGTCCTCCCACCACCCAGATTTCATCACCGGGGAGTTCATCGATGATGACCTGGTAGCTTTGGTGGAGTTCTTTACCCGGTTCTAGAGTGAATTGGTTGGTCAGGATATTAGCCATGTCCATTTTTTCATAACGTCGCAGGGGTTCAATGGTCAGAGTGCGCTCGGGTGTGAACGGTGTGACTTGCTCAGAGGTTTCGTAGGTAGTATTCACGCGGTAATTTACCTCACCTCGATTAATTAGGCTGATGTTAAATAGTTGAAACTGTTTACCACCAGGGGGATCGGAGATGTCCCACAACCAAAGACTTGACCTGAAGTGGAAATTCAATGCATTGGCAACGGAGCTCATGTCAATCAGGCCACTTCCCTGTTGGGCCAATGACAGTATGAATCCAGGCTTATCGGATTTTAGTACACTAGCTGTGGCACGAAGATACGAAGCGTACGCTGGAACAGCACGGTTGGGCATTAACTGACACAGCAGTGCTAAACAGCCTGCCACATAGGGAGAAGCCATGGAAGTACCTGATTGTATTCCATAGCGACCCATATTTAGAGGCAGGGTTGAATAAATTTGATTTCCTGGAGCCGTGATATCTGGTTTCATCGTGAAATACGGGGAGGGACCCCACGAGGAAAAGTAGGACACTGTATCAGGACGGGCAGAGGGAACGGCGATCAGGTTTTCGTCAGAACTTAGTGTTATGTCTTGGCCTTCGTCCAATCGCTTAACGAAATCGTCCCCGGACGACTTTTCAATACATACCACTGGGATTGTGATAGTATCATCCACATTAAAGGTGTTCACAACATCACCTTCATTGTTGTAAATAAGCACGGCAATGGCACCCGCTTCCACAGCATGTTGAACTTTGGTATTGACCTTACACCCACCACGCTGTATTAGTGCCACTTTACCCTTGAGTGACTGAATAAGGGGAGTGCAGGCCTGGTCGGTGCCGTTGGTATCCTTGGCACGAGTCAATGACTGATGTTTGAAGTCAGCGGGAATACTAAGGTCTTGGGTGGACGACCGAATGATTTTCTTATCATCATTGGAATGATCGGTAATACAAAGTGAATAATATTCATTCGGCTCTGAGCTGGCCACCGATATCACTGAGTGTGCCGTTGCAGGTGCGTTATTCATCCACATAGAATAGGCACCAGAATTTCCCGCTGATGATACCACAAAGTGATCATAAAAACCATTACTTTGGATTACTTCACTGTCAAGTTCCATACCTGTCCCGGATGGCGTGCCTACGGAAATATTGATCACCTGCATATCGTCCTCGTATGCCTGTTCTAAGGACTTGACAATAATATCGGTATTGCTACTTCCTTCACAGCCGATGACTCGGTACACTCCCAAAGTGGCCTCGGGTGCCAACCCTTGGAATTCGCCGTCGTCACCGGCCAGTATCCCCGCCACGTGGGTGCCGTGACCATTGCATGTGTCTCGTGGGTCGTCATCCGGTTGTGCTGTGTTGGTGCCATTGAAATCGTCACCGACAAAGTCGTGGCCATACTGTATACGACAACCACTAGTTTTATAACAGTTTCCAAAGGCCGGATGGTGGTAGTCGAGACCTGAGTCGATGATACCCACCTTCACTCCTTGGCCACGGACATTGGGGTGCTGTTTTATAAAGTCATAGTATCCCGTCGAATCGTGGGCCAGTTGACGCTTGGCCGAGTACGTCACGCCATTCCGAGGCACCAGCCGGTGGATGTAGTCAGGAGAGGTGAGTTGATTGGGAACGACGGCGTGGACTTCGGGTAAAGTATTGATAAAATCGGCATAGTTACTGCTGACCCGTATACTTACTCCGGTATAGACCCTGGAGTAATTGTAAGCCACACGGTGAGGAATATGCAAGTCAGCCAGGGTGTTGAGGAAACGATGTTGTAGAGTTGTGGAGGGCAATAAGCCATCGTTGGTGTCTTGCAAACCCACCATAAAAGAGTTTGGCACTAAACTCGCCAGGGATAATGGAAACACACATAGCACAGCAGCCAGAAGCAGCCTATGCAGGTATAAGCCATACGTACGGCTATGAGTGTACATATTATATATATATATAACGTGTACCAAAGTTGAAATTTTTTAAAAAAATGAGGGAAAGAAAGTGTACGCGTGATTAGTTGATTATGACCACGGACTACTACTCAATGTATTTATATTAACTGTAGTTCCATTTCCTCCAGCTGTTTAAAGAATGAACATGAGCAGTTTTGATTTGCCCTTGCATCTCAGGCTACGAATACTGTATAGTAAGAGAGCTTGAAGGGTCCTTTGTTGAGTTTTGCAACCTCGTCAGGATTAATCAAACCTAATAGATCATGAATCAGGACAATCATTCTGTGCCTGGGCATATCACTTTACCATTCCATGGCGTTCGTCAATTAAGACTCTCCCAGTGCAATATTTCGAAAATCGTGTTCTTTTTTACACGGAAATGTTAGGATTTGTTATGAAGAAGAGTTTCAGAGTAGAATAGTCCAATGGAGGACTGACAGGTGAGAAGTTTTCGAGCTCCTTTACCCCCACAGGCAATGGCCCATCAGAATAATACAAAGATCGAAGAGTCAGGAAATTAGGGTTAGTGAGGAGAAGGTGATCTGCATGCCTTAAAAATATCAAAATACGCCACCAAAAAGCACATGTTATGTTTGTTAAGCACGTCATAGCATTTCTTGAGCTATCTATGCAAGCTTCTGTGAAAGAACTTGCGTATAACCAAAGCAAAAACGTTGCTGTGACCCTACTAATACTATCATCACACTCCATCATTACAATAAGCGTCGTAGTCAACTCCATTGCGCTTGATTTTCTAGTGCAGATAAGGAAATGGGTGACAGAATATATCCTGCACTTTGGGGATTTCCACGCGAGCAGAGGGTTATCTACACCATAGTGACTGTCAAGAGGGGTAATAGCGAATCCTTGCTGCTCCAAAGAATGGAAAGATGGCCACAACATAAGCAGATTGTGAACCGATGGTTAGGATTACCAAAATGATGTGACTATTTAATGCTAGGTAGCACACTGTTATTATCAGAGTGAACCCTTCAAAAACTATTAAGAAATAAAGGGTAGATCAAAATTGTGACAGACAGTACCGACGTAGTATAGACACAGAAGAAGTTAAAATCTATAACCAAAGCAGCGTCAGAGAAATGAAAGCTTTTTATATAAGGTGACCAGGATACGCAAAATGAGAGGTGCAATTGGGGGTCCAGTGACGGTGTCAAATAAATGCACAAACAAGCGCAAGGGAGTTAATGTACTACTAGCAGCATTCGCTATTGCAGCCTATAGAGTAGCATAGAAGACATGAATACTGGCCGACCCAGCTAGATAATGACTCAGTTTGCAAGTCGGCAGCAATGCTAATGTTAGCCTTTGTATATGGCCTTTAATTGTTTTACCTAATCTGCGATTAATAATATCTTGACAGCTCCACTCCAGTGGTACCTATTAACAGTATGGTATACGATAGATATAAACCACCATTATCTGAGTGCTCTAACTAATTAAAACTATGAAAAAAATATCGCTATAAGATACACGAGGGGCATTTCCAGAGTGTTTGTATTCGCTACATAGCAGTGGCTTCCAGTCATAAAAGGAGGAAACGCGAGAGGTGATCCGCAAGTTTCCGGTCGTACCAATATTTTGCACTAGAGCTACCATCATGGTGAATAAATATAGCTATATTCAATACCAACAAGGTAAGCGGAAAGTTTAATTAAGTGAATATTGTAGATACTCAGAATTAATATTGGCATAAGCGCCGCACTCGTAGGAACGTAATCAGTGAACTGAAAAGAATAATAATAGGCATAACAATTTCAATAATCACCGTACGTTGATAATAATCATTAAGTGGAAATATCAAAGTCAGTCCTATTCGAACAGGCAGTAATTTCGCAAGTACGCTAATCGGGTAACTCAGCGTTGGCAAGTAGGCATTGTGAAAGCGCAAGGCGTATTAACGGGGTACAGCGATGTAAGATGATTCAGCTGTCATCGTATGTACGATACACTGCCGAGTGTGCTGTGACTCAGTGGCAGCAATAGTATGGAACCATATCACGATATCGATGCAGGGTAAAATTACTCATAGATCCCTGTATGTAGAGCAAGTATTAGTACGGCAGTCTGGCTAAAATTGATGGTAAACATAGCAAACGAAGTACGATCGAGGAAGATGCCAGCCCTGAGGTCCTAAAGTCCAAGTCGATGAGCATGACGACGTCCACAAAAAGAAGATCGCAATACACGATCTATACCACTGTTCTCCATTTTTGGCACGTACGTTGTCCTACGCCTGGGTAGTCAGACGGACAATCCTGTAGCGTCATAGTAGGAAAATCCAAGAACACTGGCCTATTCGGAACACAATGGCTGTGGAATATCAAAATAGTAGACTACGAAGCTGAATATTCTGCCGCGTAAACCCTGGATTGGAGACACACTGTTAACACTGACAACAATGGGGGAATAATAAGAATATGTATTAAAATTAAGAATTGACGTTAATAATGGATTAAACAGAGCAGTTAGCACCTCCTTTTACAATTTGGTTTAACTTGAAGGTAGGTGACGTCCAACGTTCTATGAAGAAAGAATCTGGTGAATCCCAACGCATAACGAATTTAAACGAGTCCAACTCCACGTCCGGAGGAATGCACTTATCTCCATCCAAAAGACCATTCCATGTGTAAGTATAAAAATCGTCACTTTCATAATTCCGCTTTAGGTTAAGATTTTCTCCGTACGATGCTACTTCGGAAACCACAGATAGGCTGCCATTGTTCTTATCACGTATTTTGTATTCTATGGAAACAGTAGCCCGCCATACTGAGAACTGCAGTCGGAAGCGAAATTTTGGAAAGTCACCTTCTTCCATGCTAAAGGTTCGTTTGTCGCGCCCTGTGATGGGCTCCTCGGTTAATGGGTCAATAAAACGGGGGTAATTCGGGTCATTGAAGGGAGGTAAAATGGAAAATGCACCATACACCCCCTTCATACCTATAAAAGGAAATGATAACTGAAATGAGTTGTCCTGGGGATCACTGAGGCTTACCACCACTCGTCCTCCCACTATCCAGAATTCGTCATTGGGGAGACTATCGATGCTGACCTGATAGCTTTGGTGGAGTTCTTTTCCAGGTTCTAAACTGGACTGGTCGGCCAGGATGTTAGTCATGTGCATTTTTTCATGACGCCGGAATGGTTCAATGGTCCGAATGCCCTTGGGCGTGAACGATGTAACTTGCTCAGCAGTTTCATAAGTAGTTTTCACGCTGTACACTACTTCATCGCTATTGGTTAGTGTGAGATTAAATGGAAAAAATTGCAAGCCGTCAGGGATGTTGACGGCCTTCTCCCAGAAAGTAGTAGGAACGTAGTAATTGAAGTCAAAGTTTAACGCATTGGTCACGGAGCTCATGTCAATCAGGCCAACTCCCTGTTGGACCAACGGCAGTATGAATCCAGGCTTATCGGATTTTAGTGCTTTGGCCGTATGGCGAAGATACGAATAGTACTCTGGAACAGAACGATTGGGCATTAACTGACATATCAGTGCCAAGCACCCTGCCACATAGGGAGAAGCCATGGAAGTACCTGATTGTATTCCATAGCCTCCCATATTTAGAGGCAGAGTTGAGTAAATTTGGCTTCCTGGAGCCGTGATATCTGGTTTCATCGTGAAATACGCGGAGGGACCCCACGAGGAAAAGTGGGACACTGTAGCAGGATGGGCAGAGGCAACGGCGATCAGGTTTTCGTCAGAACTTAGTGTTATTTCTTGGCCTTCGTCTAGTCGTTTCACGAAATCTTCCCCGGCCGACTTTTCAATATATACCACTGGGATTGTGATAGTATCATTGAATTTAAACGAGTTCATAACGTCACCTTCATTGTTGTAAATAAGCACGGCAATGGCACCCGCTTCCACAGCATGTTGAGCTTTGGTATGGACCTTACACCCACCCCGCTGTATTAGTGCCACTTTACCCTTGAGTGACTGGGTAAGGGGAGTGCAGGCCTGGTCGGTGCCGTTGGTATCCTTGGCATGAGCCAATGGCTGGTGTTTGAAGTCAGCGGGAATAGTAGTATTTTGGGTGGACGACCGAATGATTTTCTTGTCCCCATTGGAATGGTCAGTGATACAAAGTGAATAGTATTCATTCGGCTCCGAGCTGGCCACTGATAGCACATATGATCCCGTTGCAGGTGCGTTATTCATCCACATCGAATAAGCACCGGTATTACCCGCCGATGATACCAGCAACGTACCAAGCCAGCCCAGATCGCTGGTTACTATGGTGTCGTTCTCCATTCCTGTGGCAGACGGTGTGCCTACAGACATATTGATCACTTGCATACCGTCCGCGTGTGCTTGTTCTAAGGCTTTGACAATAATATCCGTATTCGTACTTCCCTCACAGCCAAGGATTCGGTACACTCCCAAAGTGGCCTCGGGTGCCAACCCTTGGAATTCGCCGTCGTCACCGGCCAGTATCCCCGCCACGTGGGTGCCGTGACCATTACATGTGTCTCGTGGGTCGTCATCCGGATGAGCTGTGTTGGTGCCATTGAAATCGTCACCGACAAAGTCGTGGCCATACTGTATACGACAACCACTGGTTTTGTAACAGTTTCCAAATGCCGGATGGTGGTAGTCGAGGCCTGAGTCGATGATACCCACCTTCACTCCTTGGCCACGGATATTAGGGTGCTGTTTCATAAATTCATAGTATCCCGTCGAATCGTGGGCCAGTTGACGCTTGGCCGAGTACGTCACGCCATTTCGAGGCACCAGTCGGTGGATGTAGTCAGGAGAGGCCAGTTGATTGGGAACGACGGCGTGGACTTCGGGTAAAGTATTGATAAAATCGGCATAGTTACCACTGACCCGTATACTCACTCCGGTATAGACCCTGGAGTAATTGTAAACCACACGGTAGGGAATATGCAAGTCGGCCAAGGTGTTCAGGAAACGATGGTGTAGAGCTGTGGAGGGCAATAAGCCATCGTTGGTGTCTTGCAAACCCACCATAAAAGAGTTTGGCACTAAACTCGCCAGGGATAATGGAAACACACATAGCACAGCAGCCAGCAGCAGCCTGTGCAGGTATAAGCCATAGGTACGGCTATGAGTGTACATATTATATATATATAACGTGTACCAAAGTTGAAATTTTTTAAAAAAAATGAGGGAAAGAAAGTGTACGCGTGATTAGTTGATTATGACCACGGACTACTACTCAATGTATTTATATTAACTGTAGTTACACTTCCTCCAGCTATTTGATGAATGGACGTGAGCAGTTTTGATTTGCCCTTGAATCTCAGGCTACGAATACTGTATAGTAAGTGAGCTTGAAGGGTCCTTTGTTGAGTTTTGCAAACTCGTCATGATTAACCAAATCCAGAAGACCACGAATCAGGCAAATCCTTTTGTATTTGGGCATACCACTTTACCATTCCATAGCGTTCGTCAATTAAAACTCTCCCGATGGAGTATTTCGAAAATCGTGTTCTTTTTTACACTGAAATGTTAGGATTTGTTATGAAGAAGAGTTTCAGAGTAGAATAGTCCAATGGAGGGCTGACAGGTGAGAAGTTTACGAGCACCTTTACTCCCCGTCAGGCAATGGCCCATGAGAATAATACAAAGGTCGAAGAGTCAGGAAATTAGGGTTAGTGAGGGGAAGGTGATCTGCATGCCTTAAAAATATCAAAATACGCCACCAAAAAGTACATGTCATCTTTGTTAAGCACGTCATAGTATTCCTTGAGCCATCTATGCAAACTTCTGTGAAAGAACTTGCGTATAACCAAAGCAACAACGTTGTTGTGACC
>JANBPY010000434.1:0-10433 GCA_027577015.1 Dispira parvispora
TTGGTGGATACTTTACCTGGTAAAAACCAACGATGATAACCACCTACTTCGGCCGAGGCAAGTGTAGGCGGTATTCGCACAGTCCGCGTAACCGTTGCTGTGTCCACGGGAGCAGTATTCTGCGAAGAAATATCGGGGGTAGTACCTGACTCCGTTTTGGTGTGGGGAGATAATGGTTCCGGATCGGCTGGCTCGGAAGGGGTAGCAATCTTGGTCTCTGGAACCGAGGCCCATTCTTCACCTTGTTTTCCGATTGTCACTGTCCGGGAGGCAGTGGAGTCGGTAGGCACTGGAAAGGGCACAAAGGGTTGCACGGCTTGCCAGAACACGTGCTCGGGTAAATTTGGTGGAAGTCGTCGAACGACCACCTTGAGCTTTTTAGACAGCGGTGAGGAAGAAGCGCGAGCAGGGCGCGAACGGGTCTTCCATTTTTTCCCGGGTTTGCGTCGATTAACGCTCTCTACGGACTCCGTATCTGGATGGTTTGAGGCATCACCTTCGGGTCTGGTACGGGTCTTATCACTTCTAGTGCTCTTTGTGTTTCGTTTTCCCCGAGGTGAATTACCCTTTGTTGACGTTCCCGACACACCATTCAACTCACCACGTATTGGTGAACCTTGGGCCAGTGGCAATGGATTGGTGGATTCACCACTTCTGGCGGATTCCAAGGATTTACTCACTGTTGATTTAGCCTTTCGTGGACGACGTGATTTGGCAGACCCTGTAGTAGCTAAGCCACCGTTACCGGCACGGGCAGGCAACGCTATCTCCATGCGACTTCTCCTAGCAGAGGGGGATGGATTACTTGTTTTAGTAACATTGGACCCGAGCTTCGAATCACCAGGTTGACCCATTGAAGCTGAAAAAGCAGGGCGAGAAATATCGGCATCCATGTGTCAAAAATAGGATTCCAAACAAGGTAGAGATAGAAGGTTGCCTACGAAAGTGGACGCATGCAATGCAATTGTAATAGACAATACATGAAATGGAAAGGCCAGTGTCTAAAACCAATTTTTACCCATGGAACCGCCTACTATAAACAGTAAAGTAAACAAAATTGAAATTGAACAAAAAAAAAACTAAGAACTGCAAAAGGTATGAAGGCCGAAACTATAAACCGCTGTTGAAGGCTATGCACAAGAAACCTATTAAATAGAAAGTTCCAAGTTTCCTTTCACTTTTTTTTCAACCAGCAACAAATATCGCTATCGTCGTTGGTATAACATACATTGCCGATAAAGAATCAATCCATTTTATACGCTTCTTCTTTGCCACCTCTCCGCTTTGTCGATATACCAAAATGAACGTTCACAATTTTATGGAATTACCTTGATAATTTATGCCTCAACATATTTGAAAAGTGTCAAATAAACAAAACCCATACTAAGCCAAGCTAGAAAGTAAAGAGAAGCCTAGCAAAAAGGACATGGAAGGGTCAACACGTGGACATTGTGACGAGCATGCAAAACCCCAACAAATACCAGTGAAGACATTAATTAAGGATATTAGTCCGGGTGTCATTTTCACCTCGGGCAAACCGTACATCGTCGTGGTCGGGGTCCAAGTCGTCGACCTGGTCCCAATCACTAGCGTCTTCCAAGCCACTGGAATCGTCGGATTCCAAATCATCCACATCGGCAGCGTCGGGATCTGCCATACTTCCTTCTGCTTCCTGCTGAGCCAATTCCAGGGCCCGTTTCTTACGCATGCCCTCCAACCCGCCTTCACGGGTTTTGCGCCGGTGTTCCTCGGCCAGGGCTTTCTTCCGTTCGACATTGGCTTCCTGTTCCAAACGTCGTTTAGCCGCTTCATCCCGTTTACGCTGACGATCCAATTTCTGCTGCTGAATTTCCTTTGCGGTTTTAGTGACGTATTGGTGATACAGCACTTCGCCTTCACACATCCCAGCTTCAATCTTGAGCAGTTGCAGTTCTAGACGGGGCCCAATTTCCTGAAGTCGAATGGCCCTCTGTTGCGCACTGCGGTTGTTATATCCGACATAGTTCTGGGCCAACGTAACGGTGCTTTCGGGACCGTCCTCAACATCGCTTTCCGAGGCAAATGCCCCCCGGGTGATAAACTCACTAATATCTTCCAAGTGGGACAAGGACGGTAGGTCGGCGTTGATTACCTGCTTGATACTTTTGGAAACCCCCACAGCTTTGACGGTAATCAAATATTGACGGAACTCAACACGGCCGGTTTCCTCGTTGAAATTAAACAGCACCACCCGACGGGCCTGGGATAATTTCATGTTCTGTACTCGGATTGGGGGAAACATATTTTGGAAGGCGGAAGCCATTAAGCGGAGATGGTTATCCTGGCCGGCAAAGTTATTGAGAATAACTAGAGGTGACGTCTGGTATTCGGCACCCGGAGGATGGGAATGTTTAGACAACTTGAGCACGTCTTTAGTCAACGAATACGTGTGCACTCGAAAAGTCAGCGTGGGACCCCGGGGCAAACGTGCCAACCGCATATTTACCCCCGAATCCGTACGTGAAAACACGACGAAATGGGTTACTTTCAGAGGACCGGCCATGGCCACGAAATCCTTGAATTTATTACGCAGTCGTTCTTTCAGTCGACTGGCCGTGTGTGGTTCCATAACCCGACGGAAATCGTTCACTAGCGCCCCCACGCTTTTACCTACCGTGCCCGACCGAATGACGAAACTTTTGGGCGTGTTGTCATGTTCTCTATTGGCAGCTTCTTCTTCGGCCTTGGCTGCCTTTGTATTGTTGATTCTTTTACGCTTGCCCATGGTAAACTAACGTATAGGGAATGACTAGTATGCTAAGTAAAGGCCAGTATTCGTTTTTTTTTCAAACAAAGAAATGAAAAGTGATAAGTCAATTTATGCAATTTCGAACAACAACACACCTGAAATGGTAGAGCTCTTTTGTCCAATTATCAAGACCCGTGTTGAATGGCAATCTGTTTGGCACATTCGAAAAAAATTTAGAGAAAAAAAAATAATGTGTTTGGAGTTGGATTTTGCAGGCTATAGACTAATCCTCACGTGATGCTTGGAGCGTAGTAGACCCAAGTTTTCGGTGAAAGGGAAGCCGCACTAGGGGGGAAGCGATAGTCTTTATTTTTTTACTGGGAGAGAAATTTCGTATGGTGATTTTACATGTACAATAGCTTCAAGGTAGAGATCGCAGACGTCAAGGGAATAAAAAAGTTCACGTTTCCAATAAATATCCAAAAATACTCAAGCCGGGATATGATAATTTACCCTCCTGACCAGTCGATCCCTCCGGTAAATGGGTTGGCCTATCGTCTGTCGTCCTGTAAAAACACGGATTCGATGCGTATTTTTTTTTTGTTATTATTGCTGCAACTGGGCTCCTTAAGCCACTGCCCTTGCGTCTTTGCAGTGTGAATACTTCCCCCTTTTTTCTTTCTTTTTATCCCCCACATTTTCAGAGCGTACTCCCTTTTTTTCCGGACACTTCATACGCAACATACTTTGTTCGCTTTGCAACGACGATTCCCATTTACGTACAACGATAAAACGCAGCCGGTGCGGCAATAAACAACGTCGAGTTCCATCCGAACCTTCCCTGATAATTTCAACTTGAAGGTTTAGTCGTCACGTTCCTCGTGAGCGTTCATCGCGGCTTTCACTAGTGTCAGCCTCTTATACGCATCACTAGTAGTGTATGACAGATATTGGTTATACGACGTTCAAGCAGTACCCGTCTTTTTGCTCCCTCTCCTACACACAACCTTTGGGAACGGAATTCCCTGTCACTGACGGTGCTGTTCATCGGAACACACTCAAAGTGTGTCTAAGCCTTTGTCACTTGTAACTTAGTCAGTCCGACCAGCGAGAGAGTGCACCACGCTTTTCTACAGCCTGGCCCTGACGGTTATTATATTTAGCTTTCTGTAATCAACGTGACGCTTTCAGCCTTTTTTTATTTATTTTTTGATCGAGTTTAACGTGACACAACGTACTCGGTTACTTTATCGCTCTACTCCAACAATCGCACTGTGCCACCCATAATAATGGTAAACGGACCCGTCGCCGATTCTCCAACCCCAACCCTGGAATATATTCTCGAACGGTGCAGTGGTGAAGATGATGATTCCTGGTCAAACTACATCCAACAGAAATATGACCCCGTTCGGCGGACGGCGTCACCCAAGAGTGAGCTAGGACATAGCCCCTTATCAGCACTGGGCACTAAAACACCTACCGGTAAAATCACCCGGTCGAGTACCAAACCTCTTGTGGAACTCTGCGAAACATGTCAGGGCGACGGACGTATCGTGTGTTGCGATGCCTGTCCCCGTGTGTTTCATTTTCTATGTTTAAATCCGCCTTTGAGCGAGGCCGAGCTCAGCCGTCAGGACAAGTGGTATTGTGCCAAATGCCAGGCTACTCGTCAATCTGAACGACCTACCCGTACACCAAAAAAGCGTAAAGCCCACGGAATGTTTGATTCCCTTATCTCCAATATGAACCAAATGTGTCCCAAAGTATTTTCACTGCCACGTGCTATTTTCGAAGACTTTGAAGGTGTTTCGGCCAATGCCGAAGGTGAATATACATGTTCCACTGGAAAGAAAGCGTCGAGTACGTCAAGGTCGAACACCACCACATCCAACGGTACCCAAATGTCCCCCATAGCAGGCGATAAAAACCAGATGCCTATTCATCAGTGTCACCATTGTCACCGGGGCGACCACCGGCTACCACTGCTAGCTTGCGATTATTGCCCTTTATGGTGGCACCTCGAGTGTTTGGACCCCCCACTGACTATCCCCCCATCATCCCACCGTAAATGGATGTGCCCCAACCATGCCGATCATGTCACGCCTAGTTTCCGACGGTGGAAAAAAACCAAACAGATTAACCTCACTGACCCACGTCTGGTGCGCAACGCGGGTCAGATCGTGGTGGATAACGATGACGATGGTGAAGAGCTTCGTTTGATGGAACGGTTACAGGCGGACAGCGGACCAGAGCTGTTTCCTATGGACCCACTGCGGTCGAGTGCCAAGCCTTTCCATTCGTTGAGAGCGGTCATGGCTACCTCCCGGCATAACTTGGAGTTTCGGGTTCCTGCGACACATATTAAAGGGACGTTCTGTGCGGCGGCACGGGCACGGCGACGTAGTGCCAAGCGGCTACGTCACACCGAGTCTCGGCAACTTCTTTCAGATAAACCCTTTATAAATGGCACTGGCCCACTAATGGATACCGGTCCTGTTGGCCTACCACTTTCGCAGGAGCAATTAGAGTGGCTGCAGAACGTGACTTCTTTTCAGAAGCAGGTAGCACATTACATGCTCGACCAACCGTCGGATACTCGGCCAATTCAGGATGAATCTACCAACCTTAACACCGTCGCTGCCTCGCCCAAAGATACATCACTAACCGGCAGTTCCTCCACCGAAGGTGTTTCATCAGCCCACGGTATACGTGCGTTAGTGAGAGCGGCCTTGGGCTCAGTAGATACATGGCTATCAGACCCTCCAGTGTCCACAACCAACCTAACAAAATCCATTCCGTCTACCCCCAGGGATACACCTTTGTCCAAGACCACCAGCCCCAGTCAATCCCCCAGCCTAGCTAATATATCCGCTTGTATTTCGTCAGTACCTTCTACTACTTTGGATGATCCATACCCTACTTTACCTACACCATCGTCCATCTCACAACCTTATTTATTATATTACGATCACCTCAAAAAAGAGTATAATGAGGGTCAAAGTCGCGTGGATTCCAAGGCGCCCCGTTGCCGATCAGAACCTCCGTCATTAATTACCCATCAACCCACTAGCTGTGACAAACCCGTGGATCTCGCACATTCACCACGGCCAGTAAGTGATGATCCCCCCTTGTCTTTATCCGCTAGTGCTTCACCCGGCCCGGCCGTTTCGTCCACCCTTTTACCATCATCCCCTGCTTCAAAAAGTGGGTGTCCTCACACTTGTGCCGATTGCCAACGGCTCCTACCCGAAACTTTTGCCGATGTATCGACGCTACTCAAAACGGTGGCCCCGGTCGCTCGCCACTCTGACGTAGGGGGCGATTATCCTTCCGCCCGACTGGTCGACGACCCTTGGCTCGTGCAGTCACTTCGTGCGTTGCAACAACTAATGCGAATCAAGGGAGAAAATGCTCTGGTGAATTTCTTACTAAGTGATAGTAACGTTGACCAACGCTAATGGGGGCTAACGGTAGACACGTAAAACCCCCCTTGCACTTTTTATGATACCAATGCACGATGATATAACTTGCAGTTATCCTCTCATGACACCTTCATTATTTATTATTTAAATGCTCTGACGTATAATTCAACTTGAATACAACCAAAAAGGGTTAAAGAATATGTGTAAAATTTAAACCAGTAGAATTTGTCAACAATATTACAACGCTACAGGCGGTTGTGGTATATGAAATATAACCCTTGTCCTAAAATCAGAGTTCCTTTGGGATATTCAGTAGCGGTTGGAGTGCTTGGATCATGTTAGGTATCTGTAATCTGGCGCACAGTGTCTCCGTTTGGGGATTATTGTACAGATAAGGAGGACCGGCTGGTGTGTCAACGACAACAAATGACATGGAGACAGGGGTGGGACCAACAGACAACGGAAAACAATCAGTTAGTAATTGGGAAGCTATTGGAATTCACCATTTTGTGGGCTGATCCTTGGCCATGGCTGCCCTCTACGCTAACGCAGGATGATCTACACACGATATTAGCTTCATGCTATAAATATTATAAAGCCAAGCATCGGGTTCAAACCCGAATCACCATCATTTAGATACCAATGCCAAATGTACGTAAAAAAAGTCAACATAATATCAAAAATATACTTACGTGGTTGCTGGAAATATTCAGGAGGGATGGGAGTGGCATTAACCCGTGCACGGGCCTGTTTAGTATACGTCTGACTATCGTCCAACGGGGCTGTCATAGTGAAATTGTTAGGTATACGCAGTGGAAACGGGTCGGAATTATCCTCGAAAAAGGTGTTATGTACCCACGCCATTTCCGTATCCACTTGACGCTTCAGTTCCTCCGGTAAGGGGTACCTCTGGTCGTCTTTTACGCCCACGGGTAGATACGACTGCAAGGCGCGGGTAATGGCTAACCATTCTGGGTCGTACTCGAATAAGGGTTCGAATGTGTTCTTGTCGGATTGAGTGGAATGCGCTTCACGTCGTTGGACTAATGATGGTGAGTCTGTGAATTCGACAATTTCCAGAAACTCTCGGCGGGGTAGGCACTTGTCTAGCGCTAAAAACCGGGTAACACCTGTGTAGTGGGTTGGAGAGGCTAATTGGGGCCACTCGCGCGCATTAGTCGATGGGCTGGGGGATGCCTGTTCTGTAGGGAGGGACGAACCTGGGACAGGTGGAGATGTATTCGACTCCGGGGCTATTTCACCAGGAGCCTTGGGTTCTGGGGAAGAGGTATCGACTCGGGGGCGTTTAACCCTGGATTGGTTTTCAGTATCATCATTGACCTCTGGTGGGGATACATTGGTTTGTTCAGAGTGACTAATGCCAGGTTCAATGGCGGACTCACCACTCTCAGTAGGCCCTACAACCGTGGTATCTGAAAGTTGCCCGCGTAATACCTGAGAACGGGGCAAATCTGGTGGATGATGAACAGTAGCCGTAAACTTGACATGCAGATGCGCAGAAAACCAGTGATTAGGCTGTAGGTGTTGCAACAACATCCAGTTAACAGAGCTCCCCAGGTCATTCCGTTTCACTTCTTCCCGAAAGTAGGGCTTTCGTTTCAATAAGTTTGCAGTATTACCAAATCTTTCAATTCCCTGGGGCCAATCATGCGTTATAAACACATCTAGCGGCTGCTGAATCTGCATAAGTTTCAACACGTCGTAAAACCGAGTATGGTACACACTGCGCAAAGTACTCCGGTCATACGGTGGACGTTCAAAGTGACCCTTGGTGTAATCCCTTGCATTATAAATACCGGATAGACCACCGATACGCAGCCCGTTAAACCGTATTACGCCCGCATTACCCAAATAGTATATATTAGGGCAGACCCAGCCCCCCATGTACAGCTCGGTCAAATAATTACTGGCTTCGTGGTTCCCTCCGATAAATATTGTCGGGTAAGGAGCACGACGTTTTCCGGAATAGTATTCGTGGAAGGTGTCGAATTTACGATATTTCGGCGGGCAGGCCAGGGACTGTAAATCGCAGGTGTTGCGAACTGCTTGGAAATCACCGCAAATAATTACGAGATCAATGTCGCGATCAAGACTTTTACTGCGTCGGGCGACGGCGGCGTAGATATCTTCTAGTTCACCATGGCCGCAGCCTTCGATGGCAACCAGCATATTACCCCCAAGGTGTAGTCAAATGAGTGCTGGTAAGCAAAAGGCGGGACAGGTGTTAAAAAGATAACAATGAAATACTAGATGTCAAACAAAGTAAAATAGAATTGAGCTACCGGGGGGTTAAATCGAGTAGGTTTCCGCTTGGGAATCGTATGAGGAGTAACATGAACTTTGAGTAGCTTGGTGGAAAGTGCCATTTCCGCTTTCCAAACGAAAAATAAATTGAGTCTAGATAGAGCTCTGCCCGCAATCCGAAAACCTGGCCATGGAACAAAAAACCAATGTTTAAAGTGGTAGTCCCACGTGATCCATACTATGGGAAAAACCTTAACTCAGACGAAACGCCTAACGCGTTGCGGAGCGACACGTAAACCAAAGCTAGAGTATACCGCCTCACTGTGGAACATTGCAGTGGCTGCGGTTCTAAGCATCAAACTTGACACTACTTAAAGCACGCCTTTTCGTGGTAAAACAACAAAAAAGTATTGCTTCCACGAGTGTTGGTATTCCTGTACTTTGTGTTGTTTATTCTTTTTGGAAAAGTTGCATTCTATCGGGCGATTTTTGTTTTTTTTTTAAGCAGTTGGAATTTATAAGCTCCACCTCTGTGACGGACATATACTTTTGCATGCGTGTTTGTTTCTACGAGCATTGTTCAAACCTGTTTAGACCCAAGTATTAAACGCAACCGACGAAACCACGTACGACGTTTGTACTAACAATAGCAACGGCTCGTTAGTAACCTCTTTTGTATTGGTTAGAAAGTAGTAATGCGGAACTTGTCCGTGGACTACAATTCCCCGACCACCTTGGTTCGGGAAACCACCGGGTACACGAAAAGTCCCGTCAAGGTCACTTACCAGAGGCGTAAACGGCGCCTTCCATTGGAGGAACCTCCCACTCCAACACGTGCTACACGATACAAGTCGGTGCCACATACTAGTTTGGCCTCAACGGTGTCACGGTCGTGCCCAAGCACACCTCAAACCAAGAAACTCCGACCAATCACACCAGCCACCGTGTCTAGCCAACTGCGGGTGGACAAGAACTTAAAACAGTTATACCTTGATTTGGGTCAAAAGAGTCTGGGGCCATCACACTGTACTACTTGCGGTCTTTCTTACCAGTGTGGACAACCGGAAGACGAACGTGTTCACGAGCGTTACCACCGGTCGGTCACTCGGGGGATCAAGTATCCTGGCTATAAAACCGAAGTCATCGTAAAAGCCTTTGTTCCAGTAAATAATCCTCAGCCCACAACAAAAACCACACTGCCTACATTAACCTCCTTTTTAAAGATGAAACCGGATCATCATGGTTCGTCGGGTGGTCCTAGATTGGGAAAGGGGATCACTGAGCACACTACGTCGTCAAGAGTGGTGGTTATTGACCAACAGTCAAGTGTGTTTGAAAAGAATAAGGCCAAGGAAGTATTGGAAGTGGTAAATGCGGAGTTGGGCTCCACCGCCTTTCAGGACGAAGCATGGAGTCATTGTAAAGTGTATCTCTGCGTGTCTTCCACGAATTTGGTGTTGGGTTGTGCCGTTGCTGAATCCATTCGGCTAGCCTATCCTGCGCAGTTTGAGGGTGGGGCCTCCTTGCCTTCTCCTTGCCCTACAGTTTCGTCTGACTCCAATCGTGCTTCCTCACCGGTTTCCCCACCTTCGTCTCCCCTTCGCGGGTACTCGGATCCCACCAACGTCACTCCTCTCGACTTACCTAAAGAGTCACCATCCGAGCCAAGGATACAGTTCTGCCCAGAGAATTTAGTCCTCAGCCCTATCCCCGTGCAAGCGACCTGTGGAATCAGTCGGGTGTGGGTAGCACCACGATTTCGTCAGCGAAATATCGCCGGCCATCTCCTGGATGCCGTCTGCCAGTCTTTTGTGTATGGTCTAACTATTCCCCGTCGAGAACTCGCCTTTTCGCAACCTACCACCCAGGGTATTCTATTAGCCAAGAGCTTCACCAAACGACCAGATTTTTTAGTGTATATCGAGTCAGACCACCGTTAAGTTTTTTTTTTCATGGGAAGTTTGGCACTTTTGCACACTGCACATCACCTGTTTTATTACGTTTCCCACAATAAATTG
>JANBPY010000435.1:0-10414 GCA_027577015.1 Dispira parvispora
CTTTGGGATACCTTGCCTCCTCTTCCGGCTGATTCCCAGATTAATCTGGTGGATCATGCCTTGAATCAACTTCCTCTCTCTCGTTCGTCTCCTTGTCCTCCTTTCTGGGTTGCTCTCTGTCGGATCCTTTGGTACTTTGACACCCTGTGTAATCCCGAAGGGGATTACTCAACTGATCCTGAGCCTGGTCAAGTCTGGTTGCTGTCGTCTTCCCCCGGTGGTAATTAAGTCTTGCTCCTTTGTCCCTTTCCTGCCCGTGGTCGAAAGATAGTGTGGATACCGCCCTCTGGTTCGCCCCTCCACTGCCAAACCCTTCTAGTGCACGATGCGAGGGAGTCCATGGTCTTGAAGCCTATTGAGTAGCCACTTGTTCTCTTTATCACTTTTTCCCTTCTTTCTTTTTTCCCTTTTTTCTTTTGAGGTTCTTGGGTTTTTAGTCCCACCCTCTCGTCTTAATTGATTTGTTTCTTTATACACTTTTTTAGTTTCCCCTTAGTTAGCAATAATGTTTAAAAAAACGAATGCATAATAACTAATAAAGAATATAAATTTTCGCCTGAGCTACATCCCCCACCTTTCTTTCCGCTATTGATTTTTTTCGTCGAATTCACGCTCCGACCGTTTTTCAATAGCTTATATCTCGACAAATACTTATCCAATCAGGCTCAAACTAATTTTATTCAATTTTCCTCGTTCACCTCTACAAAACGATTTTTTGTTTTTTCGAAATTCGTTCATTTGGTCAACAATTTCTTCGAAATGAATCGCGAAATTTCGACATTTTTTTCAACATCTGGTCTTAATGGCGCGACATTGCAACAACAATTGGACCAAAATCCACTTTTAAAGTTTGTAATTTCAAAGATGGAAGATCAAGAACAACGTTTTCAACAATTTGAAAGCGTTCAACACCAACTTTCTGATGCTTTGAACGAGATTACTCGATTGAATGGGGTCATTTCGACATTGCAAAAGAAATTAGCCAAGTATGAAAATGATTACGTGGCCCCCCCTGCCGCCCAAAATTCCCCCTCCGTGCACCCCGCTGGAAATTCGCTGCCCTCCCAGGGACTTGAACCGAAGGTCGCCGGTACTGAGGCCAGTACTTGGGCCACTGTGGCCGCCCGCCCAGCCAGTCGCCCTGCCGCCCGCCAAGCCAGCCGCCCTGCCCGCCCTGCCCGTAAGGCCCGTACGGTAGAAGCCGCCCTTAGGGCATTTCAGCCTATGGATCCTGAGGCCCCCAAAGGTTTTGGTTACCTTTATGTTCCCCGTGCACGCAAGTTAGCACGTTCTGATGTCCGCCGTCGTCTCCGTACCATTGGCATTGATACTTCTCGTGTCTTAGACATTTGTTTCCCCGCCCGAGGTGTAATGGGTCTTCTGGTCCATGCTCAGTATGCCCAGTCTGTTATCGACATTTTTGGTGCAGGTAAGGTTCCAGTTGATACAGATCTTGATCCCACGAACCCTTCTTTGCTTGAGGACCCCAAGTTTAAGGATTTAACTCCTGAACGTCGTGCTGCTGCTGCCATTCAAGTGCATGCAAACCGTTGTCTCTCTGCCCTTCGTCGTCTTCGTGTGGACTTGATCCCTGCTGTTGGTCACTCTTTTGTGGAGAATGGCTGGATTGCCGAAGAAGATGTTACTGACGTCCTTGCTGAGGTTCGTGCCGGTGCTCCTAAGAAGCGCAAGTCTCCTCCTGGTGGCTCTGTTGCTGAAGTTGCTCGTCTTGCGGCCTTTAGTGCTTTTAGTGGTCCTTCGTCTTCTGACTCGGATGATGAGTCTGTGATGTCTGTCTCCTCTGTCTCTGCTTCTGTTTCTGAGCGACACTCTGGTATCTCCTCTCAACGAGTGAGTTACTAATGGGTGATCGTCTCAGGGTAAGTATCTGGAACGCCAATGGTCTTCGGTCCACTGTCGTCCAGGATGTTCTTTCCCATTGTTCCCCTTCCGGTCCTTCTTCTCCTAATAGACAGTTACTAACTCCTTCCATTCTTTTCATTACAGAAACATGGCTTCTCTCTCCTTCCCTCCTTCCTACCAACTGGGCACAATATCATGTTTATGGTGAACCTGTTGCTTCGGCTAACCGTGGATCCTTAGGTGTATGTGCTCTAGTGTCTCCTTCCTTTCCTTATCGTGTCTTTCAATTACCCTCTCCTAACAAATATACCCTGGCCCTGAAGGTTGGTTCTCTCCGCCTCTTGTGTCTTTATCTTCCTCCCTCCTTGCCTCGTGCTCAGGTTGTATCTCTTCTGTCCTCTCTTCCTACTCATCCGAATACCATTATCTGCGGTGATCTTAACGCTCGTTTAGGTGATCTCGTTGGTGATAGTGTCCTCTCTCCTCGTGGTCGTGATTTAATCTCTTGGATTAATGATCGACAACTGTGTCTCTTGAACTCGTCTCTTTGCTTTGGTGTTCCCACTTGGCTTGGTATGCGGCGTGGGCAAGAAGTAAGTAGTATCATTGACCTCTACCTCACAAATGCAACTCTTCAAGACCCCTCCATTTGTGTTGAATCCGATCTCTCCCTTTCCTCCGATCATCGTTTGATGCATCTTACATTCTCCTTTGACCTTTCCTCCTCTGATGCTGCTTCTTCTTCGTCTTCGTCTGCTGCCTCCATCCATCCTCGTCGTCTGTGGAACTTGTCTCGTCTGGCTGACCCTGGCTGTGCACTTGTGTATGAGTCTACGTTTAAGGATCTGACCTCTTCCCTGGCTTCTACTTTGGATGATCTGGTGAATAATCCTCCTGCTTCTCCTCCTTGTATCGAAGATCTTAACAAGTCTCTTCTGGATGCCATATATACCAGTTTAGATAAGACTGTTGGTCCAAGGTGCCCTAGACCAGCTCATTGGAAAAAGTACTGGAATTCGTCTCTTGAATCTGCTGCTCGTATCCGTGACAACTTGTATCGCAAGTGGCGTCATTCAAAGCCTGGTCCTGAGAAGGTTTACTGGTACCAACAACATCAGAAAGCTCAAGTCTCCTTTCGTCGTGCTGTGATGCATGCTAAACGTGAGTCCTGGCGGGCGTTCTGTTCCTCACTTGAATCTGATTTCTCCAAAGCTACGGCCAAGGTTAAACAGCTCAAGCGTAGGCATCAGACGTCCAGCTCCTTTACACATCCTGATGGTCCTGTTGCTGCAGTTCAAGCTATGGCTTCTCATCTATCCTCGGTGTTTCGTGGTGATCTTCTTCCTTCTCCTCGGATGGCTCTTCCTTATGGTCTGGCTAATCCTGTTCTTCCTTTCTCGGTCCCTAGTGGTGTCTCCTCTGGTGCTGTCTCCCTTGGTGGTGTCTCCTCTGGTAGTCTTCCATTTGGTGGTACTCCTATTAGTTCTCCTTCCTCTCCTTTTGACCCTCTTGCCTTGCGTAAACTCATCCAACTCCTCCCAAATCGTAAAGCTCCTGGTTGCGATCACATCAAAGCTGAGATGCTTAAACCACTTCGATTTGTTCTTGCTCCTCTTCTCTCTCTTCTCTTCTCTCTCTGCTGGCAATGGTCCTATGTTCCTTCTTCCTGGCGTCATGCCCAAGTCTTCCCTATCTACAAGAAAGGGGATCCGTCACTTCCCTCAAACTACCGTCCTATATCCCTTACCTCTGTCTTCCGTAAACTCCTTGAATTCTCTCTTGCTCCTCTTCTCTCTCGTTTCTCTCCACCCCTTGATTTAGCTCAAGGTGGCTTCCGTCCTCGTCGCAGTGCACTTGATCAAGCTCTTTGCCTGCACGAACTTATGCACTCTTACTTCCGTCTCCACCACCACTATCCTGTAGTTGCCTTTTTGGATATCAAGTCGGCTTACGATACTGTAGATCGTCGGGTTATCTGGAATGCTCTCTCTTCTGCTGGTGCTCCTGGTGCTTTTCTGTCTCTGTTGGCCCATCTCTTTGATGATGTCTCGGTTTCGGTCTTGCTCTCAGATCACTGTTCCTCTCCTTTCTCTCCCGTTACTGGTGTGCTTCAAGGTTCCGTCCTATCGCCTCACTTGTATTCGGTGTATATCAACTCCCTTCCTGCTCTCCTTCGTTCTGTTGCTACCCCTTTCACTCATTTGGTTCCTTTCTCCTCTTCTCCTTCGTCTCCCCTTACTGCAGTTAACTGTCTTCTTTTTGCTGATGATGTTGCCATCTTTGGTTCTAAAGAGTCAGTTCAAGAAATGCTGCAGTTGGCTGAACGTCATTCTCTCCGTCTCGGTTACCGTTGGAATCCCCATAAGTGTGCCGTCTTAAACCATCCCTCTGCTACCTCCTCAACATCCTCTAACTTCCGTCTCTCCCTCTATAACACTCCCCTTCCTCAGGTGGATGAATTCGTTTACTTAGGTGTTCCTTTCGTCAAGAATGGTATGTCTGGTGCTTCTCTGGTCTCTTTGCGTTCTCCTGGTGTCTTAAAGGTCATGGGTATCCTGAACCTCATCGGTGTGAATCGTAATGGTTTCTCTCTCCTTTTGTGTGCTCGTCTTTATGCTACCTTTGTTCGTCCCAAGTTCGAATATGGGTTAGCCATCTCTAAACTGTCTGCTGCGGATTTCAAGGCTCTTGAGTCCCTTCAAGATCGGTGTCTTCGTCTCCTCTTTGGTGGTCGTCCTACTTCTTCTACAAAGGTCTTTAAGCATATGGTCACTCTTCCTGATGTTCGTCAAAGGGTTGATGTCCTAACTACCAAGTTTGTCCTTCGTTTCCACTCCCTTCCTTCTACTTGCCTTCTTCGCCTCCTTGAACAGTCTATTACTGCTTCTCGTATCAAACACCATCTCTCCCAGAACCGTCTCTTCCTTTCCTTACCTTCTCCTCCTCCTCCTACTCCGTCTCGCCTCAAGTCCTTCTTCTTTGAACAACGTAAGCTTCAGCTTGCTGAAACACTGCGTCGTAACAAACAAGTCCTCCTCTCTGCCTGTCGTCCTTCTCTTGAGATCGATCCGATTCTCTTTGTTCCTGCGTCTCGTTCTGAGCGTAGCCGTCTGGTTCGTTGGCGTCTTGGTTGGCTTCCTTCTGGTGCTGGTGTTGAAGACTGCGTCTGTGGTTCTGATCGCCGTTCCCGTCGTCATGTTCTTGAGTGCCCTTCCATTCCTTCTTCTCTCTGGGATTGTCTTCCTCCTTCCTCTTCACCTGGTTTGCATCCTATTGATGCTGCCTTGAATTCGCTCTCTACTTCTCCTTCCTCTCCTGCTCCCTCTTGGTGGTCTGCTCTCCTGTCTCTCCTTTGGTATGTGGACTGTTCCTGTCACCCTGGGAATTTCATCCCTGAAGACCCTTCTCCTGGTTCCCTTTGGATCCAACGTTCCTCTCTTTCTGGTCGCTCTGGCTAGTCTGTCCTCTCCTTCTTTGCTTGTCTCCCTCGTCCCTGCTGAACGACTTGTGTTCTTGTTACGTCCTTGCTCCCTCCCCACTGCCAATCTTGTCTAGTGCACGCTGCGGGTGTGGACCTGGTGTCAAGATGCTTGTCTATTAAGTTTATGTCCCCTTTCTGCACACATTTCCTTTTTTTGTTATTATCATCGATTCACATATAATATTTTTAGTTTACCTCCCCTTTTATGTACCATTTAGATAGCAATTTAATGCTTTTTTAAGCGCCTGCATAGTATCTAATAAAGTAATATAAGTTTTCACCTGAGCTACATCCCCACCCCACCTTTCTTTCCGCTATTTATTTTTTTGGTTGTTTTTAAACCCAGATTAATAAAAAGTCGATTTTCAACACGTTATTTCTCGACAACTAGAAGTCATCCATCGCTCAAACTAGCACCATTCGAAAGATATTTAAAAGGTTCACCTACTGAATTTTTTTTATTTCGATCCGACCACTTTTTGTTCACTTTTTTTCACATTCATTTCTCGACATTTTACGTTATTTTTCTCTTTGACGCGTAATATCTCGAGAACTAGACATCGCACAAGCCACATCTTTGCAAATTTAAAAAGCTTGAATTTTTCTGCATCATATATATCAATTTCAAGTCAATCGGTTAACATCTGCCCATTTCTTAATTTTAATTATTGGAATTGCGTAATCACCCATTAGACGAAATGAGCATGAACACTAATGTTGACATCTCATCCATCATGAATCAAATTGCTGTACTAACAGCAAGGGTAAGTGAGCATGACAAACTTATGGAACGTTTCGCTGCTATGGAGGAGCAAATTTCCTCATTAAAGAGCAAGAATCAAGACCTAGAGCGTGAAAATGCTGCCCTCCGTGCCCGCCTGGCTGAAGCCTCGGTCAGTCCCGCTGCCCCCACTGGAGCCCCCGCTGGAGCCCCCGCTGGAGTCCCTGCCGCCCCTGCCGCCTTGCCTGCCGCCCAAGGTACTGCTGCCTCTATGTGGAGTACTGTTGCCGCCCGTGCCCCAAAGGCCCCAAAGAGTTCTCCAAAGACTCCTAAGGTTAAGAAGGCGTCACCTAAGCACCGTGAAGCTATTGTACGTGGCTTCAATGAAGTCACAGGTCCTACTGGGTACACAACTGTGTACATTAACCGCTCCCGCCGATTCACCAAGACTGAAGTAAGGCGTAATCTCCGTCTCCTCGGCGCCGAACCTCGCCGTATCATTGACGTCTCGTTCCCTGCCCGCAACATAATTGGCTTGTTGATCCATAGGGGTTTCCAAGAAGAGTTTGAGCAACTCTTGTCCACTGCCAAGGTCTCCGTCATCAAAAACTTTGATCCTTTGGACCCTGTTCATGTTGCTGACCCAAAGTACAAGTCTTTGGATGTCTCCTCTCGTTCGGACGTTGCTCTTCGCCTCCAGAACCAACGTTCTATCTTGTCTCTTCAGTACTTGGCTAAGTACCGTGCCCCCTTGTTTGCTCCCGTTGCTCGTGAGTACCTGAATCAAGGTTGGATCTCTGAAGAGGACTTACCTTCTCTGGCTCCCCGTAATGCTCTTGCTTCCTGGGATGATGTGGATTCCTTTTCTGTCTCTTCTCTTGCTGCTGGTCCTACTGACACCGAAATGCTCGAGGATTATTAATGAGTGCGTCAACCACTCCTCTTAATAATGCCTTTCCTGACTCCTCTCCTTTTCTTGTCTCCCATTCCTCTCCTTTGTCTCCTTCTTTCTCTTCTTCCGCCTCCTCCTCCATCCCACTCACTATCGGCCTGTGGAACGCTCGCGGTCTTCGGGAATCAACGATAGATGATGTCCTCCGTTTCTGTCAGTCCTTTTCTGTGGTGTTTATCACTGAAACTTGGCTTCTCCCTCCTTGTCGTCTCCCAACAACTTGGCAACAATTCCATCTTCCTGGTGTCCCAGTCTCTGGTGATTATCGTGGCTCTCAAGGTATCTGTTGTCTTGTTAATCCTTCTTGTCCTCTTCCCGCATTTGAAGTACCTCTCCCTGGTAATCAGTTCGCACTTGGTATTCAACTTGGTCGCCATTTGCGTCTGATTTGCTTGTATCTCCCGCCTGACCAGCCTACAATGAGATGTTCGGATGTGTCTTCAGTGCTTTCTTCTCTTCCTCTGTCCCATGATACCATCATATGTGGTGATCTCAATGCCCGTCTTGGTGATATTACTGGTGACTCTGGTTCTAACTCTCGTGGTGCCACGGTTCTTGACTGGTGCATGGATAACAACTTGTCCATCTTGAATCGACACTTGTCCTTTGGTGTGCCCACTCTTGTTGACTTTCGTCGTGGTCGTCCTGTTAGTAGTATAGTAGACTACTTTATCACTAACTTGGTGCCCTATGATGCTTCTCTCCCTTCTGCTTCTTTAACGGTGGCTTCAGATCTGTCTTTGGGCTCTGACCATAAGCTTATGTCTCTATCCTTTGAGTACTGTCCTCCTCAAGCCTCTGTGGTTCATCCCTCCCCTACTACCTCTTCTGCTTCTTTGTCAAGCTTTCGTCGCTGCTGGAATCTGTCCCGGTTAAAAGAACCTGATGTCTGTGATCTCTTCTATCACAAGTTTGCTTCTTTAGCCTTTTCTTTAGTCCAAGATCTTCGTGCTCTTGTGTCCTCTCCTCCCCGTTCTCGCCCAGATATTGATGCCATCAATCAACGGCTCAATGATGCCATTTACACGGCTCTGGATCAATCAGTTGGTGCTCGTGCTCAACGGCCGGCCCATTGGAAGAAGTTCTGGACTCCTGACCTCCAAGAAGCTGCTGATCGTCGTGAACGGTATTATCGTCGGTGGAAACACTCTCGTAGTGCCATGGACAAGATCTACTGGTGGAATATGCATGTTGAAGCTCATGCAAAGTTTAAGCAAGACCTTCGTCGGGCTAAACAAGTCTCTTGGCGTGCTTTCTGTGACTCCCTCGAGAAAGATGACTTTGGTACCGTGGTCCTTCCTAAGGTAAAGCGGATCAAATCTCGTAGGCAACGACAATCTGGCTTTGTCCATCCGGATGGTGACTCGGCAGGTGCAATCGCTTTGCGGGACCACCTTGCTTCTGTTTACTCTGGTTCGTCCCTTCCTTCTGTTCGTCCTCCTACTCTTGAGGTTAGTCCTGACTCTCTTCCCTTTTCTGTCTCTTTACCCTCTTGTGGTAACTCTGGCTCCTCTCCTGGTGATCTTATGGCTATTGATGACGATGGTTTCTCTGAGGTCATTCGTGTTGACAACATCATTAGTCACATTAAGTGTCTACCTCGTAGAAAAGCTCCTGGTTCTGACCATCTGCGTGCTGAGATGCTGATACCCATCAAGAAGCCTCTTGCAAAGGTTCTCTCTCCTCTCTTCGCTCTCTGCTACCAGTGGTCTTATACCCCTCTTCTTTGGCGTGAGGCTCAAGTGGTGCCTATTCACAAGAAAGGTGATCCTTCTGTCCCGTCCAACTTCAGACCAATCTCAGTTACTTCTATCGTTCGTAAGTTGTTTGAAATGTGTCTTGCTCCTTTTCTTTCTCTTGTCTCTCCTCCTTTGGACGTAGCTCAAGGTGGTTTCCGACCGCAACGAAGTGCTCTGGATCAGGCCCTCTGCTTGCATGACCTTATGAAGGAGTACTTTCGTGTGCATCATCACTGGCCTGTAGTTGCTTTCTTGGATATCAAGGCTGCTTATGACACTGTGGATCGAAGAGTGATTTGGAATTCTCTTTTGTCTGTTTCTGCTCCTGTTGGTCTTGTCTCGTTACTTGCCAATATGTTTGACGATGTCTCCATTTCTGTATTGCTTCGTAATACTGTTTCTCCTCCCTTTTGGCCATCTACTGGTGTGCTTCAAGGTTCAGTCTTGAGTCCTCATTTGTACAGTTTGTACATTAACTCTCTGGCTCCCCTTCTTCGAACTGCTGCGTCTTCTTCGACAACAAGAGTTCTTTCTTCCTCTCCTTCTGGTCCCTTGGTAAATCCTTGGACGTATCCTCCTTCTGGTTCTCTTGCTCCTTCTCCCACGGCTATTAATCTTCTGCTATATGCTGATGATGTTGCTCTCTTCGGGTCTGCTCGTGAGGTAAAACGGATGCTCTCTCTTGCTGAGGCTCACTCTCTGGAACTTGGTTACCGTTGGTCCCCATCCAAGTGTGCTCTCTTGAACCCTCCTTCGTCGACTTCGACTGGATTTGTCCCCCTGAAGCTATATGGTCAAGACTTGCCTATAGTGGATGAGTTTATCTACCTTGGTGTTCCTTTCCGCCGTAATGGCATCTGCTCCTCTTCTGTGGTGCTTAAGGGTAAACCTGGTGCTCTCGCCTCTATGGCTCATCTTCGAGACATTGGTGCAAATCGTTCTGGTTTCTCCTTCCTGCTCTCCTCTCGGCTTTATGCCTCCTTCGTGCGTCCCAAGGTCGAGTATGGCCTAGCCATTACTCGTCTCTTGTCAAAGGACTACAAGGCCCTTGAACGAATCCAAGATACTTGTCTTCGGATGATCTTTGGTGGTCATCGTGCTGCCTCCACTATGGTGTTTATCCATTTGGTCAATCTGCCTTCTCTTCGCTTCCGTGCTGACACCTTGGTGCTCAAGTACTGTCGTCGTGCCTCTTCCCTCCCTGAGGATTGTCTCTTGTCCCTTTTGTGCAGTTCGCTGCCTAATCCCTCTTTGCCTGGTCTTCGGTCCCTTAGAATGGTCCAAGATATGCCTGCTTCCGTTTCTGGTGGTTCCGATGCTGCTGTGGCCAAGTGGTTGGTCAATTACCGTTCTTCTTTGTTCTCTTCTTTCTTGGAGATCACTGATAAAGTGTTGATCCGTGGGTGTCGTCCGTCTCTTGGGGTTGATCCCATCATGCATGTCCCTGCCTCTCGTGCAGATAGATCTCGTCTCGTGCGCTGGCGTATGGGTTGGCTTCCTGGTAAGCCCAAGCCTTGTGCTTGTGGTTTAGACCATACTTCTCGTCGTCACTTGTTACAGTGCTCTTTGGTTCCTGCTTCTCTTTGGGATACCTTGCCTCCTCTTCCGGCTGATTCCCAGATTAATCTGGTGGATCATGCCTTGAATCAACTTCCTCT
>JANBPY010000436.1:0-10397 GCA_027577015.1 Dispira parvispora
TGGTTAAGAATGTGATCTGAAAGAAACATCATTCCGTGTTCTGAATTCTGATTTTTTAACGCAATTTTCGCTAAATTCAAGTTTCCAGATATTCGAAACATAACTCTGATAGTAAAAATGTGATATAAATTGAGGTGTATGACTCCAAGTAAAACATTAGTACTCCATCATAAATAAAGCAACTGGCACTGATGGTGTGGAATCCAGCATGGTGCGGTAAACATATGACTAATGTAAAGATACAGATTTTTATTCCGGATGCCAAGAATGTGAAATGAAATAATGGTCTCATTGACAGGATCTGGGCAGGTTTAAATATGCCCACAGTTGTATGGTCGAAAGGTGATGTAAAAGCAGGCATTTTCCTTGACATAAAAAAAAGCCATAAACATTATCCGAAGAAGAAAATATAAAAGGGTGCATTCATAGCAGCGATAGACAGCTTCTGAAAGAGGGTAACTCACTGAAAAAAAAATTAAAGTGGATGCTTATGACTCGTAATGGAAGAAAAATAATCACATAAAAATGTAGAAAGTGAAGAAAAAAAACAATAGTGATTTACCCTTATTGGACATGTCATTCTCAATTCAATAAAGTAGCAGCGTGATGAAATCATATCAAAACAATGTGTCGACATCAAAAATGTAAACAAGTTTTCGTAGCAGCCAATGCGTGTTAGTTGGCTCAATGTCAGGGGCACAGGACAAGGAGTGACCTTGAAAAGGGGGGTTACACTTGCATCCGGGATGCTCCAGCTTGTGCCCATCAAATCAGTTTCAATTTGGAGGAACCAATTATCCCTGTTCGAGGACATGTCATTCTACTCTTGTTCCAACAACATGAAAAATCCACCAGTGTTGAATGAGCATCGCACAAAATACTATCAACTACATTGTTATTGCCATACCGTTGCTCTAAATCATTATATTGACAAAAAGTATTATTGGCATGTCGCCATTGAGCATCATTGCCACGCGAAGCAGCTAAACTTGAAGTGAAGTGCGAGTCACATTATTATTTTCTAAGGCTGAATCACCAGATCTTGTGGATTTACCGTAATGGAGACGGGGTCTGTTGGCAGGGATGAATTCATTTTGGGCCCATTCTCCGTAATCACGCTTTGTGATGACGGGACATGGTTGCTGCTACTTAATACCCGACGGTGGGTTCCGTTACTACTACATGGACTTTCCGGCATTTCGGACAACGGCGAGGTAGTGGTAGCCAGGTTACTACCACCCGTCATCTCGTTCATATTCGGATCGACATTATCGTCAGTAGTGTTGGTTTCACTATTATCTACCAACATGGGTGCCACTCCGGGTTTTTTCTTGGATCCGCCGGTCCTTTTGCGTGCTACATTACGCCGGGGCGCACTAGCGGGTGCTTTCTCTATAGCGCCCTCTAATTTCATTCGTTTTGCAATGGGAGAGCCCTCTCGGATTGGCAGTTCATCCCGCTCACTCCCACCACCCAAGCGTGACGTGGGAGAAGTTTCTTTGGGAGACCTCACGCCCCTTGCTTCGCGTTTACGATTATACGGCGACATCTGCTCAATAGGTTGATCACTACAATAACTGGGGATCATGGCCCGGAGAATAGAAGCCAAATTGCGGTTGACCTTGGGGTTCTCCGGCATATCTACGAGGGCCGTACGACACACAGGACAAATATCGCCCAACTTTTCGCGGGATCGGACTAGGCAATTGCGACACACGTTGTGACTGCACTCGGTGGTAACAGGCATTTCCACTAATTCGACACAAATCGGACATACGAATATATCGGTGGCGAGTTGGTCCAGAAATTCGTTGAGAGTAGTGGCTTTGGATTCAAAGGCCTTTTGCCAATTTCTACGGTTGACCTTGTCAATATCGATCATCGTCAACACCTGTCCTGGAATAAGGTGACGTTGCAACACCGTGAGTGGATTCTTGTTGGCAGATTTCGAGGAAGACGCTTTACTGGAACTAGAGGTAGCACTGGATTTGGTGGCCTTGGTAGCGCCCTTGCCCTTGGCTTTGCCCTCTGGTAAGTTTTCCGGTCTACCGATCATTTGAATACCCAACCGGACGCTCCGCTCTATTCCTTCCGGAGTCCAAGGTGCCGGTTCAGGGTCATCTCGTCGGAACAGAAATCGCCACACTTTGAAATCATTAGTAAATGATCGGTCCGGCCAGTACTTGACAAGGCGATAAATACCATCGTAACGTACTCCTTCCTCTGGGGCGTACTTGGGGTGGTGCTTGGCCAACTTGTAACTGCGCACTACTCGGACAGCACGGCTCTTTTTCCAATCATTAGCCACGGCCCCCTTGACGCCGTTGATCGGGGCATCGCAAGTACGCGCCAGGGCAAGGTTGTAACGTGTAAGTTCTTGGTCGAACGATTGGGCCCCCGTGCGTTTATTTCCATCTGCTAGATTACGCCCCCCAGAACCCGTGTAAACAAACTCTTCCCCAAAGTCCTCGTCCTCGGGGTACCCCGCAGCCAATACGACAGATACCGCCCCGGTGGCGGATGAACCGGCGATACCACCCACGGGCGGACGGTGAACTCCTGATTCACTCAGTGTAATGCGATAGTACCACAAAGACCCCACAGGTATACCCGGGATAGGACCCACGTGGGTAGGTTTAACAATGGTACACTTTTTGTTCACGCTGGCACATGCCATACCTCCGCCCCACTTGCGTTGACAAGTGGCAGAAGGCATCTTTTGTCGAGCTTTGGACATTTTTTGGGGATTTTCACCGCGTTTAATCACCACATTAGGATCATTAAAACAGTGGTGACAATACCAGTCCTCTTCAGGGATTTTCTTTAAAGGCGTAGGTAAACACGCCATATGGAAATACATTTGGCATTCTTCGCATATCAAAGTCTTGTCTTCGTCATCCTTGCCTCCGCAGACATTACAACCGCACTGGGTACAGGGCTTGTCTTGACGTCCCTTACAACGCAGGCAGTCTTCGCGCGCCAGCTCCTCCAGTAAACTGTCCGGTAGGTCGCCCACTGACTCCTGGACCGTTGGTAATGGCCGCTTAGGAACTTTATCACTAGGTGGCGGAGCAGTCGACGACGAAGTCAGCTTACTTCCTTGACCACTATTAGATTCCGCGTCGGGTGTGGCAACGGCCGCCTCACCTTTAGAATTCTCCGCTTGATTCGCCAAAGTTTGCTGAACTGGACGTGGAAAACAAATCAACGTGTCCAGGGCGCGTATGTTGTAATCAAAGGCGTTGTAGACGTCCTCCAGCTCCTTACCCAAATGGAAAATACGCAAGGTAATGCTTTTATCGTTTTCTAGCTTCAGTAATTTCATAATGGCTTGGCGGACATTTTTAATGGGCTCTCGTTTGTGAATTTCGATAGTGCCCTTGTCGCCTTCTTGCAGTCGAATGCGCACCTGCATATTGTAAAGTGGGGTATTGATAATAGTATTAGTAAAAAAACAGTAACCTATAAAAAATGAAGTACAAGGCGTAAGATGGCGTCGTAGGAAACAAAGAATATTTGCAAGGACGATTTAAAGCGAGAAAGGGCTGCAAAAAAACAAACTATTTTTTTTTAATTATCTACGAAAACAAAGGTGAATGAGGTCATAAAACCAAAGCGATGACAATAAACACAGGCAATGTTGTTCACTGTGTGGCCAGACGAGAATAACAGTGAGTCACTCAATCATAGGGTGACACCCCTATGCAAAGGCACGTAGGCTTCGCTAAAGCCTGCCATTAAGTAATTTTAAAAGGCTTTTCATTGGGACAAGTTGTATTCAGTGATGAAAAATATGACAGTGCGTCTCTACAGGAAACATGTAACACATAGATAATGTATTAGTATAAAACACCGTTGCTATTGTCGCTCAAAGGGCTACCAAAACTGTAGTAAAAGGCGATAACAGGTATTGAAACCCCGTCAATACTTTGAATCAGTCAAAGTAATGAGTGAAATCACCAAACCATTCCAAGCGGTAGTCCATATCGACCTCTTATCAAGTCACTCTATTATCAGTTTAATCGGGCCTGCACCGTTTTTTTTTTCAAAGTTTACAGCACAAACAATATTTTTTTTAGTTTCTCAAGCCGAATTCATCAAGTGTATTATCTGTGGCTCCCTTCTTTTTTGTTTGTTATACAGTATACAAAGTCCCTTTTTTTGGGTTCTCTAAGTTTCGTTTTACTGCAATACCCGGGCAACGCGTATATACCTACAAAGACCGAGTATACACCATGAAAGTGGTAGCACTGTTAAGGTAAGTAAACAACAGCACTGTCATCTCTAAACTGTACGTTTTGCGGTTCGAAACCACAATTTTAATGCATGTCCTGGTCAGAGAATGGGCAGGTTAAGGTTACGAATTTCCAACTACCACCGAGCAAGTTTGGAATCGTTTTACAGAATAACTAAGACCTCATTATGAAACTATCTACCTACGTGTAATATCTAGCGGCGGCAAGGACAGCTGCTACAACATGGTAGAATGCGTTCGACATGGTCACGACATTATCGCTCTAGCCAATGCACACCCGGATCCCACCTTGGGACAAGACGAACTCGACAGTTACCTCTTCCAAACGGTAGGTTACGACGCGGTACCTATGATTGCCGAATGTATGGAACTCCCCCTGTACCGTAGAGTTATCCACGGGAAACCCTTGAAACAAACCCTCGATTATAACGAGGTGGTAACGGACGACGAGACCGAAGATTTGTACGAATTGATGAAAGAGGTCAAAGCAAACCATCCCGACGTGGAGGGAGTTTCAGTCGGGGCCATCTTTTCCAGCTATCAGGGCAAACGTGTGCAGCACATTTGTGATCGATTGGGTTTAACTATGCTCGCCTACTTGTGGGAACGGGACCAACGCACTCTTTTGAAGGAAATGTACGAGAACGGTATGGAGTGTGTTTTAATTAAAGTGGCCGCCATTGGTCTCAAACCCGTGCATCTCGGGAAAACTATCCGTGAGATGTACCCCTTATTGTGCGAACTCAGCGACAAGTACGGGGTACATATATGTGGTGAAGGCGGGGAATTTGAATCATACACCTTGGACTGTCCATTGTTTAAACGTCGTATTGTTATCGACAAGGCCGAAACTATTATGCATTCTGATGATGATTTCAGTCCGGTGGCTTATTTAAAACTGTGTGATTTACACACTGAACCGAAATGATTATGGCTCAACCACGCTTTTGCGTTCATGTCACATTTATAAAATCGAAAAAACTTGAATACTAATGGAATACTCGTACATAAATCTCAAAGTTACGAACTAGAGCATGGATCGCCAAATTACAACCACTTTAAACGAAAATGAAAAATAAAATATATAAGCTGACATGTCTCCCAGCTTAGCTCAAACCAGGATCAAAAACCAACCACGAACTGGAAGATGTCCCTTAAAAAAGATAAGTATTTCTCGTACTTCAAGTTACGTATTATTCATCTTAACTACCATCACTTCGGTGCTAACCCCATAATGATCCGACAGTTGGGTAAAGGGTGCCGGTATATCCTTTTGTTCCACGAAAAAGGGCATAACGGTAGTATTGACAGGTTGGATGGCGAACCGCGAGGTAGGTTCAGCGTACGCAGAATAGGAAGGGTAATCCTCACCATCAGCCCAAAACACAAAATCCAACCTCTGACAAGAACCGTGAAGGGAATTATCCGTAAGCACTTGGTCACGGGGCACCCGTTGGCCGTCATCCAACACCTCTAAATCGGCAAATGTCACTGGATGATAACGGTATTGGTGGTACACCAAATCCCGAAAGGCAACCCGATGGATGGGCTGGTGGCGATCAACCGTCGATCCCAAGTTTATCGATGGTGTAAGCGGCGATAACGGCACGGAGCCCTTGGACACAATCACGGGATTGGGAGCAGGTGAAGCGAAACTGGTCCCTCGCAAAATTTCCAACATACGCAAATATTCCTCACTAGAGCGGGATTCGTACAAGTCCTCTTCATGTCCAGGCGAATGCAACCTGGCGTCCACATTAAGATCGCCCTGCAACACCACGGGTTCGCCAGGCAATCGTTGACTCGTCTTACTCGCGATAAATTCATGCAGTATACTGAATTGATTGAATCGAATTTTCACACTGGGAGCTTCCAACGGGGTGACTCGGCCGTACGACGCCTGGGTATGAGTGGTAAACAAGTACATGTGCGATGCCGGATTCAGAGCGATTTTTGCAAAAAGGGCCCCTTTGGATGCCAACCAATCACTATATTCACCGCGCGGGTATTGTACCGAGTCCATTTCCACAATAGGGTACCGACTCAATATTAACAACCCTCCGTCAATGGACAAGTCCCATAGAGATTTCGGGGGACTGGTAATCCAATAATGAAATCCTTGTTCCTCGGCCGCCCGAATAAGTCTTCGACGGCGAGTACTCATAAAGGCGAACATTTCCTGGAGCGTAATAATATCATAATGGGGCAATACCTCGTCGATTAAATAACGCAGTCGCTGGTTTTTGTAGTCGGAGCTATGGCTATGGATACCTGGAGGTCGCATAAACATGTTGAGCGTCAACATACGAGCTCCCTTGTACGTAGCCTTGGGTTCCAACGCATGGCTTGCTGGGTAGCTGTAATAGAGGTGGTCCAGAATGTACGCATTGAGGATGACCGTTACAGTACCAAATATGAACAGACACACTGTCAACCTTTTTAGGAGGGAAACCAGCTCCATCGCAAAGGTGAGAAAAGTAGCAGTTGAAACCGAGAGTCGATAGGCCTCACAGGCACTGCAGGGCCAAGTACCCACACTAGTTACAGGAGGTCACTGGAAAGTTGTACAGCGGTACAATCGCAATCAATACCGGTGTAGCTAAAGCTGGCAATAGAAGCAAGACGGTTTGACTTTACGGGTAGTCGGGTCTGTTAGAGTAGCACTAAAGGACTGGTGGAGGCAACGTTGTTAAAATGGACTAGAATATTATATGCCACACCGCACACGTTTCTAACGAGGAAATACTTTAACAATGTTCTACTAATCAAGCTATAAACTTGGGTAACACAGAGAGAAAAAACGTAACGATGACCTACGGCTTTTAAACGGAAAAACAATATAATAAAAGAAATGCGAATAAAGTAACGTGTATATGATTACCCAGGCCTTTTTATTTATCACCCTGTATGTAATTATGACCTCCCATATTCTAGGTACCCCGTCAAGGAGATGGTAAACAATACTCCCTTTTTCCTCTCTGCTGACCGTGCTTCACTGGCTTATTTTACCAAAACAGTTTAATTCAAAACGGATAATTGTGCCTTGCCTTGGCATAACCCTTACCAATTGTGCTAAGCCGCACTCAGTGGAAAAGGCCACAAAGGGCGAGAGATTTACATCAGTGATGGGTAGACCACCCCACGAATAGGCGGAGATGGATGAACGCGCTGTGAGTGCCAACACTGCTTTGTTTAGTAGTATTTTTATATAAGTTTAAACTTGGTACTATCTCAAAGCCAGTAAACTTTAAAACAATCTATCTAGAATCATTAAAAACATCGTACCGTGCCTCAGAGTCCTTACTCCCCTTGACCAACTAGTACTTACAAAGGTAACGGGTACATGCCCAAATTTACTCGTTATTGACAGGGGTACACTTCACTTTGACTAGGGAGCATACTAAAAAAATGTGGATCTACCGCTGAAACATCCAATGTACTGGTGGCTAGGGAAAACCCCAATGGAGTGCTGTCATCACGGTGAGTCCCTCATACCTATATAACATGGCTTATGCTCTGCCTGGAGAATTAGTCAACTAAATACCATGCACGCTTTGTCCATTTATAACTTGCAACCCATTTAATAACTGAACAGACCTGAAGTATAAATAGTATAGTTTCATCAATGATACTGGCGCTTTCTAGTCTACTTTTTTTGTTACGATAGACTCACATAATAGTATAGCAGGGCTTGGATACTTTCCAGACAGTAGCAAATAACAATGGTAGTCGTTAGTGTAAACTCGGGGCTGCTACGTGAAAATGGCTAGGATGGGACCTTTCCATACTCGATATTGGGCTTCTTAACTATGGCGACAATAGGGATGATGCTCTGGCTGTGACTGGGTATTTCTGTAGTTTTGCTCACATGAACCCACCACCCAATACTCGCTGGCTGCGAAATCACAAGCAAAAGAAAAGATGGTGGTGATTCGTTTCTTGCGAAAGTTTCCCATCCGTCCCATTGGTCTGCCTCAGAATGGGGCAGGACGTTGGACGGGTTTTCCCACTGTGCCTTTTGAAACACCAGTGGAACATCGAGTTTGAACCGTGTCGTGGACTGCCAAACCGCTTGAAGGTCTTTTATTTCCTTAAACTCTTTATTTCTTTCACCACGACTTGTTAGATATAACCCTCACAGCGCACTTAACCATAAGACTGCCCTTTTTTTTACCATGCTTCGTTTGTTGCCCAACATCTCGGTGGCGAAAGCCGCTCTTACCACCACGAAGACATGGGGTAGTTTGCAGGTATGTACACTCGCATCTTTCCAACCTCCCTTTTGCTCATAGACTCTACTTTTGTGCTACTTTACCAGGTGTAGCAGAGTCACAGGCCTGGTGTGTAAACAAGTTACACCATTGGTACTCCTCTTTTTCCCTGTTACATGAGGACTGCTTAAAAGATCTCGTGTTACCTGTGTTTTTTTATCCTTTAGGCTGACCGTGAATCGTGGAAAAGCAAGACAGAGTGGAATGTAGAACTTGAATATTCCCAAGAAGAGGGTGCTTTATACAGTTGTCTGGGTATAGACCATGTAATATCACTACTCCCCTATGTACCAAACACGGCGCTTACACCTATACCATAGGCCCTGACATTACGGGGCCTGTACCTTGACAATAAGATATTGCACAGACCAAGGTCACTTAGCTTGGTCAAAGTACCCACCTCCAATCTATTCATTGGTTTTACTAACCAGATATACACTCGGCATAATGCTATCGATGTACCCTGATCCCCACATATTGTTGCGACGGTCAATCGCCTACCATTCTGTATGGACCAGACATCACGACGGGCCTTTAGCGCTACAGCCGGTCGACTCAATACGCTACTCTTGGTAGAACACAAGGATAAAGCAGTGTCAGCGGGTTCCTTGAACGCAATTACTGCCGCCGAGAAATTGGGTAAACCCATCACTGCACTTGTAGCCGGAGCCGATGCCCAAGCGGTGGCGGGTGAGGTCGCCAAATACGGAGGCGTTGACAAGGTGTGGGTGGCCGAAGATGCCGCGTATGACCATGGTCTCCCCGAAGTCTACGCCCCGCTCCTAGTTGAAGCCCAGAAGAAACTCGCCGCGGATTACATCGTGGCTGGTCATACGGCATTCGGGAAAAACATTCTACCGCGGGTAGCGGCATTATTGGATGTGGCCCCCATATCGGATATTACCGCGGTAGAAAGTGGCGATACGTTTGTTAGACCTATCTACGCGGGTAATGCCATTGCCACGGTCAAATCCAAGGATCCCATCAAGGTGTTGACGGTGCGCACTACAGCGTTCCCCGCTGCCCAGGTCGGTTCGAACCAAGCGGCTGTGGAGAGCGCCTCTGCTGCCGAGAAACCGGCCTTGACCCAATGGGTGAGCGAAGAATTAAGCAAGAGTGACCGACCCGAATTATCCAGTGCGCGTATTGTGGTGAGCGGTGGTCGGGCACTCAAGAGCAAGGAAAACTTTGCCATGGTATATGAGTTGGCCGATACATTGGGAGCAGCCGTGGGGGCCTCTCGTGCCGCGGTCGATGCTGGTTATTGTGATAACTCACTTCAGGTGGGGCAAACCGGTAAAATTGTGGCACCGGATCTCTACTTTGCTTTGGGTATTTCGGGCGCCATTCAACACTTGGCCGGTATGAAGGACAGCAAAGTTATTGTAGCTGTGAACAAGGATGCTGACTCGCCTATTTTCCAGATTGCCGACTATGGTTTGGTAGGCGATATTTTCAAGGTGATCCCCGAACTTAAGGAAAAGTTATCCAAGTGATTATAAGGGTAGATATCTTTGTTCGTTATATACTAGATGTTTCCTTGTCTATTTTATTTTTCTTTACGTTGTAGGACGGATATAGTCGAATGGAATAAATCTCAATAATTCCAACTTGTAACAGCTCATTGCTACAATATTCTGCTGTGCCTATGCAAACCGGCTGATCGTTCCATGTGGTGATCCCTGACGTGATTTCCTTTGGTTGTATTAAAAGTGATTATACTTCGAAGCTAGTTCTTCGTATAATCTTGGGTAATAGGAAAACCTATTCAGATGTGAACTAGACGGCTTTGAAGCCGGCTTGCGCTTTATTTTTGTAGGTATATAAGGGCCTTGGCCCCCCCCGTTACTGTTCCCTCAGACCTTTTGAAG
>JANBPY010000437.1:0-10386 GCA_027577015.1 Dispira parvispora
GTCTTCTCCCGCACCACGCAATACTTCACCAGCAGAGACGCTATCCAAATGTTTCGTAAAGGCTTCCCAAAACAGATATGCAGCGTGTGGCTTGTGGAGAGCCAACAGTTGCAATACACCGCGGATGGCCCATAGACCTGGATCAGTGGATTGCGTAGCTTGAACACGCTCCCAGGCTTCACTCGCAAACTGCCCCAGTCGCCGGGCACTCTCCTCCGTGCCTAATAATAGGTGGGGCTCCGCAGCCTCGTATCGACCAGCACCGCCGAGATACGTACCCACCAAGTGGTGAATTTCCGGGTCACCCGCTGCCAAATAGGCTGGAACAGATTGGGTGGAATCAGTGGGGGCAGTCACCGACACGGGATGCTCCCGCAGCCAGAAGGCATGGCGACACTTGGTGGACCACTTGATAAACGTGCTAATTAACCCCGGTAGGGATGTCTCCGTCGCCGGAAGTTTAACCAAGAGATCGCAAATGCGTTGTCGGTCCGACTGATAGGTCCTAATGCCTGTATCTTCATGAGTTGATTCCGTACTTTCTTGGGCATCGTTAACCCGCACTGCACAGCCCGGGGGAACCCGATGGTGGGTATAGATGTCCAATACGTAGGAAATCAGGTCAGCTGCCGAGGTGGACTGCTGGTATTCCAACAAAGTACTGGCTCCACCACATAAAAGTTCAATCGTCTTTTCGACATTGCGGGCCGAGACCCCCTTTCCCCGTTGGCTAACCCCAACGGAATTCATGTACCGGTTTGCTAACGTACGAAGTTTTTGATGGGCCTCATAAAACTCACCGGCCTCCATTTGGGCCTTGGCTGAGGTTAGAATGCGCGAGGACATGGCGGCTATGCTGGTGTAAATGTGAGACACTGCTGTAATTAACTTGTTAAGAAAGAAACGAGGGATTGTTCACAATAGTGTAGTAGACAACTGATGTGGGAAAGTGGGCGAATAATAAAACCCAGACCTGGGTAATCAGGAGCACTCAGATGTATGGCAGGCCAAGCACCATGAGCATTGGTGCTAAGGGAAGTGGGTGTACTAAACAGAACACTCTCGAGCCGGGACTAATCACCTGATATCCCTTGAAGTGGGGAACCATTGTACTCAATGTTATTATTGATGTGTAAATTTTTACAAGCTATAGCTACAGCTGACATTTCTCCACCAATATACGGAAAATTTTGCTCGATTTGATTGAGTCTCATACAAAAACTCATACTGATTAAGTTATTAGTAACTCAATTTAACCACTCTACGTCTGAAAAGTATCACCCATACTGCTTGGTAAATTTAAATGACTACTGAGCGGTCAATATGCATACTATATCTCTCATTTTCCTCCCTTACGAATATGTGTATGTGGGTAACTTACTTGGTTGCCCAGTTACCTTGCTATAAGCTTTTTAACCTGGAAATAACACAGTTAGATAATTGTTACAATTTATAAAGCACCATTGTCTCCACCCAATGGAAAGTCTACTACCCCCATCACACAGACCCCAGCAACAACACTACAAACCATGACATCTCACTACCCAAAGGATCTAGGAAGTAAGAATACATAGAGGACTTACCTCTACTTACCCATCCACAAATGTATACTAGCAAAGATAAAATGACATATCGAACAAGAACACTGAACCAACGTACAGGATCTTGACATGATTAAATACCACCCATCACATCCTTCGTCAACTGGTGCCATAGAGGAAATCAAACCTACCTCAGCACCAAAAGTTTATCATGAACTAAAACGTAACAAGACTTACCCTATCGACAATTACAAATATTGTTAGCCCTACCAAACCAGCTTTGTTTCACCCAATGAAAGACAATTCCATCGTACTGGATACACACTAAACACATACATTATTACATCGCCCTTTTTGTTGTTAAAAAAGTGATAGAGGAAATGTGTGGTGTGATATTCCCCAATTATAGTCCCATGGTTTACCCTGAAATATGTTTTGCTGCAAATTGCTACAGGGTTGAAGAAAAACCAGCTGAGACTTTCCCTTTTGAGACTTTATCATGTTTCCAGTGCTTTGGGATGGGGTATGAATACCATCTTATAAGTTGGTACTGTGAATCAAACATAGTGCGGAAAATATATCAGGCATTGTCAAGACAGAGGTTACGAGTTCGGGGTGCTAAAGTCAAAGTCAGAAAGTATAGAAATAATGAAATCAGACTACATTTGAAAAAAAAAACAGAGATTAGGTACAAAAACCATCGCCAGCTGAAGATATCAACAGTTTGAGAACAGCAGTTATAAATTACAGATGTGTGGACATGGAGTCATCAACAAAGAGAAGGACTGCAGTTGTAAATTAAGCTATATCAGCTACAGTGCAACAGTGGATGAAAATGAGCATTGAGAAAAAAATAGTTATTCACCTGATAGTTTGCAAATGGTAGAGCCAAGAAAATACACAACGATGCTAATGGCCATAGTGGGAGAATAGTAATTAACTCCAGTGATATTTAGGCGATGGGTAGGAATTGACACTGAGGTTACTGGACCGCAACCAGGTATAATACCCTTACCTCTGAGATAGGGAACAGGGCTAAGGCAAGGAGTGAATCTCCATTCACTGTGACTACCTTAATATTTTCTTCAGTGACAACGGGCTGTGATACATGTAGGGCCTATGCAGAATCAACTTTTCACATCTCTCTTGGGTGGATTACCACAATCTTTACACAGTTGTCGAACAGTAGAAGGGAGTTACTATGTAGGGCCAGGAGACCTATCGAAGATTGTTCATTGCAGTACTTGTAAATTGATTATATTCTCATGAGATCTCGGTTCACCATCCATATGCTTTTATGTAGGTTTTTTGGGGCCCATTAAAGGTACCATGTGAACAATGACAGCGGAGTAATTTGGGTCGACAGCCCTCAATTATTGTAGAAGGGCAATTCTCCATTTAAAATCTGAAAAGAAAACGACGCGGAAGGGAAATATGGGGGTCTAGCTCAAGTGGTAGAGCGCTCGCTTCGCATGCGAGAGGCACAGGGATCGATGCCCTGGTCCTCCATTTCTTTGTTCTGTTGACATCAATTCAAGGGACCGTTTTGCTGGCCTCGGAAATCAATTTTTTTTTTGAAAAAAATCGAATTTTTCCTATCCTTCAACTGAAAATGAACGTAATTTTCGGCTATTTTTGACGTGAAAATGTCACAGGGTTCTTTTCCTTTTTAAGATGGGTTAGTTTCAACTTTATGCCAAAGTGGTATGCTTGAAGTTCAATCAGCCCATGTAGGGGTGGATGGATGAGCCATTTTCATATGATGCCTTACTTCATCTCTCTGGAGGTAATTATTGTATTTTCCTTCTTCGGATGTGTGTTCGTTAAGATGGCAAGATTGTAAGTTGAATTGGTTGTCAAGGTAATTGTTATGATGCCACGTCGGTGAATTTAGCTGATGCATCCCGTTATATGTATGGTAGTTGGTGTCTGGTAAATTCTACTTTTACTGTGATTAATGCAATCCAGTGTCTGTTGTGATTTAACTGTAATTCTTGGAAATTGTTAAATATCACTACTGTACCATGCAGACATTTTAACGGCCGCTATTCTCCAACAGTTTTGTTCCTCACCTTGCAGCATCATGGTATTCTTGTCTTTATTGCTTGTTTTTATGAAAAACGAAGTTTGGTATGCAATAAATCAACTGTTTTTGTTGGTACTTGACTCCTCATTAACTTGTTTCATTAGTAATGTCAGTATTACTGTGCTGAAGTCATTTTTATACAATTTCTGGCCGCATGTTATATTGTAGAACCACAGGATTAATATTGGCCGGCCAACAGTGTGATTACTTGCCAAAGTCCTTGTAGAGCATTTGCCTTGGTCAGTATCAGCCTCTCATACTCATACTCTGACTCGGAATTGGGTATTTTTACTTGTTTTTAAAGTTAGAAACAATTCTATGCGATATTCATCTATTCACAGGTGCCTTCCACAAATCCCGGGGCTATAATATCTCTAGTATAAAAAGACTAACGTGTCGAGTTTAAATTTGACCATCATCTATTAATAATTATGGAGCATTATGTAACGATATAGCCATAGCTCCAGGACGAAACATGTTGAAAAATGCCCACCACGAAAACAACTATGGCATAGTGTATCGTTTTGATAAATTTTCTTAAATAAAATAATATTCTAATGTTAAAGTTGTATGTGACTTACAATCATCACTACTATGGAACATGCCCTAGTTGGCACCACAGCCTTACATGACAACTCTGTTATGAAAAGAAAAATACAAGTCTACGCCTACTGAAATACTTTAATTTATCAATAGATGTCTTTATTCGATGCCCATGACTTTTAGACACCTGTAAACGTTTTTAAAGCAGTTGTTCAGCTCATGGGTTATTTCAAGGTGGTCGAAAAGAAAACGGGCATAATATTAGCGAGAGGAAACTGCGTATTTGGCACTACTGGAACTTCTTCTTGGTGTCACTAGGAGGAGGTCGCTCTAAACCTGTTGCAGTTGCAATCCCGGCTAAGCTCATTAGCCCTACGGAAAGGATAGCCGCCATGAGCAGTATAACGGATAACCCGGTTAACATACCAGGCGTAGTTAGCTCCGCAAAGAATGTCGTGTCATTAGTCGGAATAGAGGTGGCGGTAGCCGTGGTGGTTGACTAATTGCGTAATGGCCAATGTGAACGAATTATATGTCATATCCTATACGTTAGTGCTCTATAGTTTAACGGTGTGTAGGTGATGAAACGAAGATAAAAAAACGACACCTGGGTGTGTGGCCCAACCGTTTCCTTGATGCTGCAGATAGACTACTTTTTCGTCTTGCTCAATTCGCCCCCTTTTTTCGAATAGAAGAGAAACTCGAGTAGAAACGAGGCATATATAGGAGGTAAAGCCCAGTTGGTTATACTTACCATAGTGATAGCAAAGAGTACAGCGGGGAGAAGTAACGGCAATCGGGTACGAAAAAACGTTAGGCAAGGACTGGCGTGAAAACTCACAAAAGCGGGGGACCGAATGCGACGGAGGGAGAGAGGTGACACTCGATTACTTCGGTGAGTAGGAAGGAGGCAATTCGAAAAGCGGGATGTGGAACAAAAGAAGCAAAGACCTGCTGTCAACCCCGAAGACGAAGAAGGTGATAAATTATAAGAGAGCCGAATGCACCAAACGTTGGACTGGTCAACGCCAAGTCAAAGGGGCGAGTAAAAAAGAACTTCCCATAGCCCCCAAGGAGCCGTTGCTATCTGGCTGGTATTCTTTTTTGGGCACTGTTGATGTTGGAGCTGGGTTCACCCCCAAAATAAAAAGTAAATGGGTTTCTCATTATGTAGAATGATGATGCCGATACTATTGGTAGTGTAGGGAATAGCGGCTTGAACCTTCTCTTGTCTATAGTAGCCATGTACTAAAGCAAGTCAAGCCTATTGTTTTTTCTCAGAGGTGTCCACACTCTTTGACGAATTCCCGAAAATACAATGAATCTCTCTACCCTACTGTTGCATCCTAGACATCGAGGTACCTGCCTCGGACTACAGGGACCTTTATGAAATTCGAAAAGTAGCGCCCAAAACCCCGTTGGCCGCTACATCGCACCTTTGGTTGGGGGAATGAAATCCCTACTCGCAAGACCTTGTGACCTTTTAACCCAACTTTTCCCTTTCGTTCACTAGATTATACTAAAGTTACACAAAGCATGGGTTGAGGTAGCACCGCGCTAGGCAAGGGATGAACGGGAAAACATTGATGCTGCTAAAATTTCCCAACGAAAAGGTCGTCTATCTCATGAATAGAATTTTCCACCAACCTTTTTTTGCTTCGGAAAAGAAGTATCCACATTATTCTTCTCGAAAAAGGAGTTACCCCTGCTTTCTCCATGACATTACCTTCTAATCTCCCCTCCCTTTTAATGTTGTCATCGAGCGTAGAATAAGCGATGGGATGAAACGCCAGGATTGATGTAGAAACCTTAGTCCCCGTTACTCGTCATCGTCTAACACCCCTACTCCAGCGAGTACCCTTGAGAAATGCTCTTAAAGCAATATTGTAAATATTACGATATTCTTAATTGTATTCCAGTCTTAGCATGTTAACCCTGTTTGTAGCCTAGGGATGGGCAAGGGTAACCCTTGCTTACTGAGCGAAGTGACCGATTATCGACCCCAAGGAATTTTTGAATGTTTGGAAAAAAACATCAGCCATTTTGCTCAGCTCCATCAAGCAGCATTACGCTCTTCCATCCCAAAAAAAATTGGAAACAAAATCGATCCATCTAGAGGAGGATAGGGTGTTATTCTATCCGATTCATTTTCGCTATTCACTGCAGCTGGCCTTTACGTGGCTGCATATCCTGTTTATTAGCGGGTGGGTAGAGAAATCAATGAACCATAGCAGTTAAATCCCTGTATTATGTGATGATCGTTCTGGAAGTAACAAGGTGGTTGTCTTTTATTGTACTCCATACAGGAAAGAAAGGTCACATACACCCCTGTGGCCCACCTCGACAGCCCTACCGTAACAGTAAGCATCCTGTGAAAAAAAGTCATTTTATGTCTGCATTAATTAATATATACGAAGAGGGAAGATGTTAGTACTATTAGAATAAGTTGGGTCACGCCTACGAATCACATCAATAAGTGACAATCTTATCCTCGGATACCATCTACAGTTTCACCACGAAATCGAAGTGAAGTGGTAGAATACAAGCCCTAAAGCGTTAATAGTACTACCATGTTCACTGGGCTCTTCAATTTTACTACATCGAACTACTATTATATTGACACATAGCAACTCCGCCATTAGGTTAATCAGCTAGTGGTGTGAGCTCCTAGCAGAACAATTTTCTGGAGATATTATCATATTACCCTTGTCGTCATCACCGTTCATCCTCCCCAGCTAGAAATCGCATATCCAAGTCGTTAAATATGGTTATACTCCTTCCGCAAGGTGGCAGATGTGCGATGAATTCCGACAGCCAGAAATGTATTTTGTTGTGCTTACATGTACCTTAGTCAATAGATTTATATACTGTACTACGATAAAGTAAAACCTCTCATTGTTAACGAAAAATCGTAAATGGAATACTAAAGCAAAAATATGATACTTCCAAGAGGTATATTGTCAATTTTATGGGTAATCTCGACTCATCGGTTATTTCAGCATTTCCGCGTGACTTTTGCAATGCCTTTTTTAGTAACTAAGGGGTGAACTTCTAACACGGGGTTACTACCAAATTGGCCAGGTGGTGCACAACAAAAATGATGCACATAGTTTCTTCTACCCAAATGAGACACGTATGTATTATTGACCAGCTTCTAAAATAGTCGCCAAGCATAGTTTAGTTCATAGAAAGATATTTCAAATTACACCAGTATCACTCACAGTAGCCTAATGTCGAGTTAAAGGAACAGGCATGTTGATTAGTATTAATAATCAGGGTCGCTAAGCTGTGGCACAACAATCGATGAGTCAACTAACCGATAACCATGTGAGGGAAGACCTTTTTCTGTGTTATTATAATACGCTGATGAAAGAGGGACACCTTCTAAAGCTGCTACCTGCTCTTAACAATAGGGAAAATGAAAAACTGTTTATTGACAACTGGCCAAATATGGTCAGATGTTACTCTCAGGAATAACCAACAATTTTTCGCTTGATCATTCCTTCTGTCACAAGATGCCGATTGTACCCCACCGGGGAGTGAGAGACGGGTATAGTTTTTCAGTGATGGAAAAACTGTTTGTTCAGTTGATCTCTCAAAAGATATGTGCACCACAGAATATTTTTTTTTACTTTTTATTGTCATTGCAGTGTCTGGACGTTTAATATGATGTCAAACATCTGCGACGCTTCATTTCCAATAGCTGTGACTATGTTCGACTCCAGAGGAGTACACTATACCCCTTATCACAAGGTCACCTTTTACCAATTGAATTTGAGTCCCTTTTTTTAGATTTGGGACTATAGGCCTACTTGGCGGTACTACGCCGTCAGTCGAAAGAGTATTACCATAATTTGAAAAAGGGTGAATGGTTTAAGGTGCTACTTACATTCCTTTACGACGTATCCCTTTCATTTCCTGACATTCTTACTACAAGGTCATGTAACAGCTTTGCAAGGAGTACAAGTTAGCGATTTTCAGTACCCCCGTAAGCATCGCCCTGATGGCCTTAATATTATCTGGTGATTTGCCCTTGTGATAATTTGTCCAGCATACCAGCGGAGTAACCTAAGAAAAAAAATGTAAGGGTCACCAACCGTGAGTTTACTACAATGTGACCGTCATGGCTACTCCCTCTGATATGCGTAGATTGGGAAAGCGAATCCACCAGCGATCCACGGTTAACCACTTGCGAATTTCATCTCTTTGTAAAACTCAAAAGGCTGTTTCACTGACTTTTTCATTATTTACGCACTGTGGACAATCATCAAGGAATGAGCACCCTCCTACCGGACATCATTGTTACCTAATACCTTCGACCACTCCGCCTAGGCTCGCATCGGCAACTCCATTGTTTACAATGCCCCAGGTAGCTTAAATGACTTTATGAGCGAATACGATCAACACTTTGTAACAACTGTGGCTTGCGTTTTCTACCCCAAAACATTAAAATTTATTAACGAAAGTGGGAGAGGGCTCGCGCGGCTAGTTTCCTACGACCACAAATTGAGCAAGGACAGTGTATATGCCCATTAATCTACCAAGAGTGTACTGGTCGAGTGACCCCTGAATATCCCCAGAGGTAATCCTTAAACTGAATAAAATGGGGTCCATGAAAAAAATAACACTGGTCATTGGAAAGCAAACTATTTCTTGTAATACTGGTAGGTGATACAAGCAGAGTAGTCGGTTTATACCCCTGTTCATACCGTGTGACATCATAGCCTGGCAAGGATATTTGTTCGCCTCCGTATGGCCCGTAAGCTGGTGTCCCTTCTTCTAAAAAATTCACATTTCACTTCTATAAAACTTTATTGGGATATCATCTATGTTAAAAAGGAAAACACTACCCCTGGACAAAATTTGGGTTTCTTTGATTAAATCTGTTTGCTGGCGTAAAAAAAAGATATATCTTCTTCGTCAGCTCATTCGCATCCCGATGCTTTTTGAACACTCTATTTTAATAAATTATCTGCATAAAAATATCGACTCAAAGAAATACTTGATAGATCCAACCCCTAAAAAAGGGCTAGGGAATGCCCTTTCTAGTAAAAAAATTCATTGTGATTGTCATGTAAACTCGTACCGGAATTCCAGTGGTAAACACTGCAAACTCGATGACTGTCGACTAGAGCGAAAGTGAACGTACCTGGGGGTTGCGTAGAAGTGAAGAAGACTGCTCAGCGTGATGCTCAACATGCGGGTTTTGACAATCGAGTGGTAGATATTGGTTCCCGTGATTTTTCTTTCGGATGCCGGTACCTACTTCGGGATTAAAGGTTCAGAAGTTATCCACAACAATTGGAATAGGATCTCCAGAGTCGAAGGTGAGTATTTCTCGTCTTTCTCTCATTATGTTCTCCTTGGAGCAACACTAACATATGTGCAGTTGTTGGGAATAAGGGAAAAACAGCATATGTGTATGCAAGCTGAAGCCTATTAACAGGTCTGTGGTGTCCCAGAGATGTGTGATGGGAAAGAAGCTGCTCAGTGGCGTTCTTTTTTAAAAATAATAATAGAAATTATAAACACTGGGGTTGCTTTAAATTGAACAGAGCTGACTTTGACAAGACCGTTTGGATTTTTTGCCAATCAACACCCTACGGATGACTCTATTTGTTAAAGAGTGGCGAAACAACAAACACTGGAAATAACAAACACCAGAGACAATACTCTGGTAGTAATTAGAACGCACTTTGACCAAAGGTGGAAATATTGTAGGGTAAAAACAGTGTATTTTAAAATGCACAGGTTTCGCATAGATGGTGTCAAGCGGTTTACATCAGTCCCAACAAAGTTACATTAAATACACATGCAAAGGGAGAGCTGATAGAATTTTCATTTTTTCCATTTACCCACACCTCACTACTAACCAACCCAAACGAAAGATCAAAGCGAACGATGGTCGTGGAGCGTATGGAAATAAATTTTAAAGTGTGAAGCTGCAGCATGACCAGGCCTTTTCTTATATATGAATAGCATTCAAACAAATTTTGTCACTTCCAATAGCAATTTCTCATCGGGGTCAAGTGTAGTCTAGTGACAGAAGATTTGCCTTGCAAACTTGGTGGGCCCAGTATGTAGCCTCACGGCCAGAGCCTTTCACATACACTGATGATAAATAGGACATTCAGCGAGCGTAAATGGAGGCAAGCAATGTTACATTACCTTTCCTCCCGGTGTGAGTGTAAACTACGAATTTAATGCGCAGATGGC
>JANBPY010000438.1:0-10351 GCA_027577015.1 Dispira parvispora
GAAATAATACGACAAAAGAGAAACCGTATTGTACGCTATAAAAACAAAATATATTATAACCCTTCTAGAGTTAGGAATAGTGATTTTGAGGTAGCTAATTAATCACCGTGGAGATTAGGCCTATATCCAGAACCAGCAGAGCCCAAAAGTATATAGCTGTGCACTCGATGCATGCAATAGGCACTATCAAGTTACTAAAACAAAATTGATTTAAAAATTGCCGAAACCATAATAAAAAAAAAGTAGAGTGTAAGATATCGACGGAACTTTGAGGGTCTCATTCATACTGGCTTATATAGCTATTGGCCCTCTTTTTTTTTATACTCGACGCTGGCCGTGTCGTCACCGCCATTTCCCTTTGGCTTAGATTGGGAAAAAAAAGAGGAATAGGAAAACCTAATTGCCTTGGTACTACCGCCAATGTGACACCGATAACAGTCCACTGGATGAAGGACAGCAAACTATGACCTGGCCCTGCCATTATACTCTTTTGTGCCAGTTTAGAGCTGCTTAAACATGTTTCATAAAGTTTTTCACTGGTCCACACTATCCACCACTTAATTTTTAAAACGCCTTTATATGCCAAAAAAAACAACAACTCCGGACAGCATCATAAGCCCTCCCATTCTGAAGTTACGCATAGTCTTGACGACTACAAAAGTGGAAATGAATCAGTTTCCCTTTGACGGCATAGATAAATTTTCACCAAAGTTTATCCTACGGAAAGGGATTGGTTTCGCATTTGATATGCTGTTGTTCCAAGGAATTATCGAGTTGGAAAATACTCACCCACAATGGCTATATTTTAAGAGGTTTATCGTATAGTATCCCTCCCCCTATACTTTGCCAAGGCTCCCCTTTTTTATTTCACGTTCCACAAAGGATTGGCATTAACAGAGTGGAAAAAAGGAATGCGGCATCACACGAACCCTTTGGTTACATCTGAGAACCTACATTGTTATAATACGGTTGGTTTTTCTTTCGGCTATGCAGAGATGAATGGGTCTCACGCAAAGTAGGATTGCTGAAGTGCTTTGTTGTTGTCTTTTTTCTCTAAATTGACGAGAGAAACCCAGCGATGACATCATAGCACTAGGTTACTGGAGCGAGCATGTAAACAGGTCGTTTAAATTGCACTGAAATGTTTCATGAGGGATTCAAGTTTCTGTAGCCCTGTTTCTTTACACCGCAAAGGAATGGTATAATAAATATATTAAAAAAATGGAATATCAAAATTGCTGGGCAATGTATTCAATTTTGGGAGCATAAAAAAGGGGACCTCGCTAATGGGTTACACCTACATTCGGGATACCATGAGTGATGCCCATCACCTTGGATGAACAAACCGTCCCTGTTGGATGATACATCCTCATGCCCTGTTCCACACCACATGGACGAGGCTTTGCTTATTTTATTCATATCAACCCTTCTACCTAGTTTTTAGTCAGTATAGCCTAGGCAACTTTATTGAATATCCAAGCCAAGAATTTCCACGTGACTATCCTGGGTTGTATCAAGGTGAACAGCATCTATCCGTGACCTAACGTATATTTTTTTTACAATTGCTTTGGATTTCTATAAACGCAATATAGCCAAGTCTGGTTTTCTGTCCGTTCACTTCCATTTTCAACACTGCTTTGGATATTCAATGGAGAGGATAGTTATTGCTTTCTTCTTACTCGTCGTGAGTTCTCTCCCTACGGTTGCACCATGGTAATACAGGCTCTTGGCGTACCCCAAAAGGACACGCAATCGCAACAAAATTGACCGCTCTTTAGGGAAATGACGATGTGAGGGTTCAACACCTACTTTTTTTTCTCTCCCTACGATAATTTCCTGCCTTTCATTTTAACCTACAGATACAGGGCTGTGCCTGTCATACGCAAAGGTGCACTGTAGACCAATGAGATCATCGCCTCGTAACCTCTATCACGACAGCACCCTTTGTAACTCTAGTATAAAAGCATGTTGCTCTTCCCCATAGATATCCGAAACAATCCCAACGATTTGTTATTGCTTTTCATTGTGATTCATCGAGTAGAAATTTTCTGTACTGACAAACCTCCAAATCTCTTTTCTTTTCATTTCAACTCTAGTGTATTTATATAATTACAAGTGCTGCACTTGTAATGTCAATCCGTTACGTATAGTTGCTTATTTTACAACCACATACAAATATGACTGTATCTGGTATATCCGATACTACGCCCAACCCAAGCACCCTTGGGCAACAGTACAAGGCACTGCTCATTATGCAGGTAAAAAACGTGATTCGGCACCCCTCGTCCGTCCTACTTGGAGTGGTATTTCCGGTTGTTACAGTAATATTGGCTGTTGTATTCTACAAAAGTATTCCACCGAGTAAGACGGAAATCTCCGAAAGCGTCTCTATTCCCTTTGGCAGCCCTAGTTACTTTCAATTGGGAGTGGTTATTGAAGATAAAACATTGGATCAGCCATGGGATGAGGTCACCACTGTAATGAAAAATATGTCTATTTTCCACAAAAACGTGGACCAGGGAAAGAATCGCTTTCGCACCAAAAAGCAACTTTCCGAGTGGAGGGAACAACTTCGCAACGAGAAAGATGATCAAGGAAGGATGGAATATTTTTTCAACGACATAACCAGTGGTTACATCGTTCGTGCTCCGTCTAGTAGTTCTGCTGATCTAAATCTGCCGCTAAGCTACTCGGCCATGTATCCGAAATCCTACGAGCGTGAGGTAAATTCACTCATACACACGTTCGAGTACGCTAACCAACGGGCCAGTATACCTACCGACGTGAAGGTACCATTTTTTGAGGCCACAATTCAAACTTTCCCCAGTTTAAAGTGGGAAGCGGTAGACACAGTGGGCATGGTGTCGACGGCTCTGGTGGTGTATGGCTTGGCCTTTGTGGCCGTTACAGTCGCGTTTTTTCAAGTGTATGACCGTGAAACAGGGATCAAACACCATTTGATTGCGTCTGGCGCGCTTGAGCAAGCGTGGTACTTGTCATCCTTTACCCGGGATATCATTCTCTACATTATTCCGGCCTTACTCGGTCTGATCTGCTTCTACGTCTCGCGGATTCCCTGGTTCTCTCAGACCAGCATCGTATGCTACCTTCAGATTATCCTAGTTAGTGGACTGGACGTAGTTCTCGCCGGTTACCTTTTGGCCTTGCTGATAACGCGTTCGGATAACGTGTCCACGCTGGGGTCATTTTTATTGACTTTTATCGTATTTTTACCAGCCGTCATCATCGAAGGCACTTATGAATTTATGGTTAGTCACAGCACCATTTATTTACTGACAGCCCTAGTTCCGTTGTTTGGACTAACCCACGGGGTAAGGCAGCTGTCATACAACGCCTACCACGACAGAGCCTATGTTGTTTCTGACGCAGTTTCTTTTCAACGACCTTTGTTGGGTATGACTCTGATCGTGATTATCCGAATGATTTTATTAAGTTTCCTAATTCTCCAAGTGGAAAAGTGGCGCTCACGCAGTGCGGGTAGCATCCTTTCGTGGAGTGGGATGCTTGACCGTATCCGAGGGAAATCATCCGCCAACGCCTCGCTATTCCTACCCAAGGACCCTGCTTTATCCCATGATGTCTGCGAACTTGATGAAGAAGTGATGAGGGAAAAGGCTCGCTTGAAAAATACTCAAGAGTCTACCGACGACGTGGTAAAGATCTTGGGTCTCAACCACCACTATTCACGAGGTCCCCGAAAGGCTCCACTTCATGTGTTAAGGGATCTGTGGTTTGGCGTGCGTCCCGGAGAGTGTTTTGGTTACTTGGGACCTAACGGTGCAGGGAAAACTACTAGTATGAAAATCCTGACTGGTGCTCTCCATCCCACGGGGGGAATGGCCTACATTGCGGGTCATTCTGTAGTGCCCTTTAGCCTAGGTATTCGAACTCTGGTAGGCCTTTGCCCTCAGTTTGATATTCTGTGGCCTCGGATGACTGGAAAAGAACATCTACATCTCTTTGCTGTCCTACGTGGAATTCCTTCGGCTGATATTACAGAGGCCATTGACCAAGTGGCACACACCATGGGATTGGAGCCAGTGCTTAACCAGCAAACACGCCGCTACTCGGGCGGTAACAAACGGCGTTTGTCATTGGCCATGGCTTGCATAGGTAACCCTCCGGTGATCTTTTTAGACGAACCCACCACAGGCGTGGATGTAAAAATACGTCGGTCCATTTGGGAGGCCATTCGGCTCCTCAAACGTACCTCATCCGTGGTACTCACCACTCATAGTATGGAGGAAGCCGAAGCCATATGTGATCGTGTGGGCATTATTGTCAATGGTAATCTTAAATGTTTGGGCACACCCCAACGGCTTAAAAACGTGTATGGAAAGGGTTGGAAAGTCATGTTGAAAGCACGCAGCATTGATGATATCGGCGAGATTACTCGGCGGATGTGCTCGATCTTTTATCAACCGGGTAACTTGGTGACCTGCCAACTCAAGCAACAATTGCAAAACTACGTAGAGTTTGAATTTATCCAATCTCCTTCCGAGAGTGGAGCTCAACGTAGTCGTCTCGTCGCTGGTAATAGGTCAAATCGACTGCTGGGTCCTATTTTCGGGGCATTGGAACAGTTAAAGCATCGTGATATGGTGCAGGATTACTCGGTCAGTCAGACCACGCTATCCCAGGTCTTTATCAACTTTGCGCGACAGCAGGGATGAATTACCTCAGTTTATACCTATTCTGCCATTGTCCCTTATATGGCTTTATTGATCTTTTCATGGAGACTAGTTATAATCAGTACATTTATTCCAGCTGTTCGAGAATTGTTTATGGGGAGGCCCACGCTTGCTATTGAAAAAAACGGCCTAGCCGTAAGCCCCGTTGTGCTATCGAATAAAAGGGATGAGTAAACTTTTATCAACCTTAATTTCTTGTTTTCGTAGATTGGTCCATGTTCGGTCGCATTGGGGATAGTACTGGGTGAATATCTTCTTTTCGGTTGGTCCTAGAAGAAGGGGAAAATGTACAGCAGATTATTGGGAGCCCGCATCGGCGAGAAAGAAAGTAAGCAATAGAGGCGTTTACTTCGTACGGTCTGCTTCCAACAACGTTACCACACCATCCGTATGGCCATTACAACGCAGGCTAGTGACACATAAGGACTGAGTCGTTCACCTATCCTGGCTGCTTTCCAAAACAAACCCAGGAACCCTTGCTTGTTACGATCGATTAGATAGGGAAATTGGGCCCGGACATACGTACATGTGCATATGGCCAAGAGTATGGCCAACAACAGGCTTTGAAAATTAAACAGGGCCGACTATACGTCATTAACAAAGTGTCCAACGACAGAGTGGGTACATTGCAGATGGCAAGGGAGAGTCAGTCAGAGTATGTACAAAGCCATAAATATATCCCGCATCAGCGAACAATTCGGCTAGTATAGAAAAGTATTTACGATGTGGGTATTGACCGTGAAGTCGATCGTAACCAAAGCTTGTAGAGGTTGGCGAGCCTACTTGAAACAGTATATGGCAGCAGGTAATAGATTATGCGACTTACCATATTTGATGGGAGAGGTGTATGGAACCCAGGACAAAGTCGTCAAGTGGTGTGGGTGCAGGAATTGTGAGAGTTACGGATAACGAAAGGGGGTAGCGGATGAAGTACAGGTAACACTATCGACACAAAGGTTTGAATGGGTTGAAAAGTATTGACAGAGAGAGTAGGCAGTGAAGCGTATAATACATTCGTGTTAAAGCCCTCCCATCACCATTGGTCGAATGTGGGCAAAAACGATGGCGTAGTCTTGACGATTTGTCATTATTGTTTTAAGTTTTTTTTTCCAAGTTACTTGGGGAATGATAGATCAGTTGCCGAGTGTTCCAGTTACCATTTTGCTACATTAAACTACTGCCTTTGCTCTTCAAGCTGTGTTGCCCGTGAATCCACAACTCCTTACCCTTCCACGTACCTGTTGTGCCGACTAGTGATTAGGAGATGGCAACAGAGAAGCCTGTGGCATTTATTACCGGTGCCAATAGTGGGATTGGGTTCAGTATTGCCCACCGGCTACTGACTCAGGTGGGACGTGGGTCATTGACGGTGATTCTCGGTTGCCGCAATGCGAAACGAGCGGAGACAGCCCAAAGGCAGTTGCTAGAAGAGTTCCCCCAAGCCGACCTGCATACCTTGACGATTGATACCAGCGATACCCAGTCCGTACGCACAGCGGCCCAAGAATTACAGCGACGTTTTAACCGCCTAGATTTTCTGTTTTGCAACGCCGGTATTATGGCTCCTCGGTCCATCAACTACCTTCGCGCGGCCTACTACTTTTTGACTGACCCGCGCTATTTTGTTACTTCCACTACCGCTGTCAATCAGGGTCGCGGTTTAGTAACATCCGAAGGTCTGGGCTTGGTCTTTGCCACCAACCTCTTCGGCCACTATCTATTGATCCACCAACTAACCTCTTTTCTGAAGCAAAGTCCCAACGGATGTCGTATTATCTGGACCAGCTCTAGGGTCAGCTCCGGACAATCTAACAGCAAAGAATTCGATGTACAGGACTATCAGCATATCAAAGGGGCGTTTCCCTATGAGTCCTCCAAGTTACTGGTGGATTTGGTAAGTAATTATCTCAACGAGCGTTATCTGGGGACGGGTATAGTGTCCTATACCACCGAACCGGGTATTGCCATAACGAACATCCACGCCGAAGTGGGTAACTTGTTCATCTCCCTGGCGTTCATGGTGATCGCCTATACCATGCGTCTGTTGGGGGTTAATGATATTACCGCCACCACTTTCAATGGGGCATTAGCGATGGTCCACGTGGCTACCACCCCACCAAAGCAGTTAGATATTCGCCACAAATATTGTAGCCGTTGTACTCCACTTGCTCAACCCTACGTTATGGAAATCCCTATGGTTTATGATCGGGAATTGGCAAAGGAAATCGTGGAAAAATTGGATGCTCTGGTGCAACAGTATAGTGGTACATCGCACTGAGAACGATCAATATGAATAATAAATCGTTAATTTTTGAAAGTATGGGAACGAATTACGAGATGTATGGCTGGGATTTGGATAAAGATAATAGTGGAAAACGATACTTAATACTACCAATGGCAGTGGTGATACTTCACACACGACTGCCGCTATAACCCAAGGGCAAGACACTCCACCGCTTAGATCTTGGCTAAAATATCTGATACTGTGCTCCACCAAAGGGAAAAGTGCCGTTTCCCCCTGACTCAGGTTTAATGAGGAAAAAGTGGGTCAAATCAAACGGGCCGAATGAAGTATAGTGAAAATCTACGAGTGAGACAAGGCCAGTTCCACTAAATATTACAATATTTTCGATATTGTTCTTTGCTTTCCGGTTTTCTAATAATTGACGACTTCAGTTTTATTTTGTGCGATTTCTGCTGCTTCGTAGAATAATATAACTTTTTCCATTTACCCCTGTTGGCGAATCGTATTATGGCCGTTGGAGCAGGTAAATTTTTGGCCAAAGAATCTTTGCCCTTTTTTTTCCATTGGCCAGTATAATTATTTTAGCAAAGAGGTTCAAAGACTGTCCATGTTTTATTCCGTACCTATAAGCGTGGGCAGCGAATAACTTTTTGGAAACCAGCCCAAGAAATCACCACCACAACGTTTCGCCGGCTGGCCATTTCCCAAGAAAAAAGCAAGTTTCTAAATTGACTTTGACTTTGCATTTGTCCTTTACTCTTACTTTTTGGCACGTGTACACTTTTTTATCTAGCACCCATTGAATCTCCGCAGGAGGGAACCGACACGGACGGATCGGGCTACACCCAGTTCGAAGCCGTACACCGTAACCAACTAATTGATATCGATTTCCCCCCTGCCCTATGGCAGAGACTCTACGCTAAGTTGGCTGGTGAGGTCTTTGATGCGGGAAATGCTTTCGTATTGGAAGAGCAAGACAATGAAGAACTTTCCCCTTATCGTCTGGTCGCCAAGAGCACGGGGCTGACCAAGCATAGGTATGTATAGCGTATATCCCTGATATTTGCCTAAAGGTGAGAAACTAACGGCAAAATACAACGATCAGTGTGGAAGGCAAGAGTTATATTTCGGTGGCGCAAGTGTCACTAGTGAGCTCATTGCATTTTACGGTTTGTAAATGCTCACACAAATATTTGCTTTCCTTTGGGGCCAAATGAGTGAATTTTTTTATCCAGAACATACTTGTGAAAACAGCATGTCAGCCTTACCATTATGACTAACACCCTCACTGCTTTATCTCAACGATATTCCTTGTTTTCCATGATGACGGGGTAATAGTGACGTATACTTGATTGATCATGCATGGGCAACCACCACCAACGATCCGTATCACCAGCTATTAATGGACCCTAACCTCTTAGTCAGATTAGCGAAAATTGTGCATGTCGACATTGAAAATAATGATTCGGGCGATGATGATGATGATGATATTATACCGGACGATATCTCAGCGGATGAATGGGATCGTATGGTTACATTAGTAGCAAAAGAAGGCCTGGTGGAACCTTCCCAAGCGAAAAGGATTTTGAAAGAAGAAAATTTCGAACTGGTCAATGCGATCATGGCTGCCAAGGGATTACATGATGCAGCCTCGGATAACAATATACTTGACCAAATTAAGGAGCATATTGTCGGCCAAATTTCTGGTAAGTTTTACAGCCCCATTTTGATATGTTGCTCTAACTGGGAAATAGCGAGCAATCCCTCACCAGGGCTCACTTGATACTTGTTGCCAAGTGTTGTAGTCTTATTTCGTGAGTCAGAGCAGGTGTGGGTGTTTATTTCCGAACCGGTCTTGATCAACCATGGTGCGGTAGTTACCCGTTTTATTATTGCTAACCCTGAAAACTGACATGGTGCACTTGAGACTTTGTATACCGTAAAAAACTCGGCTCGCTATTACCGCTCAATAGTTAACCAAGATTCTGGCTCGACGACAATGGCCGCCACTTGGGCTACCCCTAATTACACGTGCCATCAATACCAGGGGTCGGACGACAGCGAAGGATTCGTGGATATTGTGGTTGTAGTTGGTCCGCATGTGGACCGTAAAAGTATAAAATGTAATATCCAGCGAAACCACTTGCAGTTAACCGTCGGTGACCTACCGCCAGTGATTGACGGCGATCTATACGATAACATTGATGTCGAGGAGAGCACTTGGGAATTGGGTAAGTGAAAGCGGCTGGTGTTTTTTGGATTTGTAGTTCTAATGGTGTACTGGCTTTACGACTTTGGCCTGTAAGGTCATATCTTATTGACAATGTACGTCAATCGATATCCACAAAGCTCCTTAATGCTAATCCTCGCAAATTGTACTTTGCTACTATGCCGTATGACGATGGTATTGGATCTTGTAGATCATGATAAAGTAGTGATTACGCTGAAAAAGGCCCACGGTGACAAGCCATGGCCCAAACTCGTCCAAGGCGAATCGCAGGTGGACATTCCCTGCAACACCGAGACGGTCCACCTGATTGCTGCTAAGATTAAAGCGCTACTTCAGACCTACAAATACGTTCAACCGCTTGATAACGGCGAAACTCGCCAAGTCGTTATTTACTATGTGATGGACGAGGTTGGATGTGCCATCCAAGACAGCCAGAGTCCCAACGTGAGCTGTTTCTCTTTATTGTATTGCTCTCCTGCCACAGGTGCTGTCGGTGCATTTAGCATTATGTGGCCAATCCAAGATATTGAACCTGGGCAAACTGTTACGCGAGACTTCCGAGCAACGCGTCCCAAACATTGATACATAAATTATCGTGTGGGGTTTTTTAAGCATTTTTTGCCTATGGAAGTGGGGCATGGTTAATATAACCGTACGTGTTGGGTGTTGACGGTAGTGGAAATAAAACAAACAAGTTCAGGAACACTAATGCATCCTTTATTAGCTCTTTGGTAAGAAGAGTAAGAGTGGTAAACACGTGGCTGGCACATGATTTAATATTTACTCCTGTATCTTTCGTTTTTATCAAAATTGAAAGCCATTTGCCATGTCAAAAGCACAAAAGGCATGAAAGCACATGCCCACCGTTACCCTCACCAGAAAGTCAGTCTACATGCAGCTAATTTTTTGTATTCGCATACTAGTCAGCTGAAATTCACCAAGATTTGCAGCATGTTCATACAAGTGGATGTCCTTTCTATTCCACAGTGTGACGCTAATGCAGTAACTTTAAGGCTGGTCATTTGCCATTCAAAAATGAACACTTTTCTGGAGGTCCTTCTCGTGAAACCTACACATTTAAATATGACACCTTAAGCAGTAAGTTATGGAAGACCCATTTGTTACTCTGAGAGAGCTTGAGCATAAGACACAGTCCTAAATGCA
>JANBPY010000439.1:0-10330 GCA_027577015.1 Dispira parvispora
AAAGTACCTGGTAGGGATGGACAGCCAGTCACTTTCTCTCAAATGTACCGCTACTAAATATAAGTTTTGAGACGACTGCTGTTACTACACAGTCGGTGAAAAAATACAGTAGAGTTTATGGGACATCATGCAAAACCAGCAAAAAGGGAAAATGAAAGGGTACTTATGTAATCAACGACTGGGATGCAATATTTAAGCGTGGAGCGGATTAGGATTAAGCACCTAATACTCAGGGGATGGGGTATTCTGATTAGAGGTAACAGTGAAGTAATAGATCGCGGTACGTTCTGATTTCGGTAATGATCCTAGAATTCAATTCCAAGGGACCTCATTACGCGTCTGCGTTGAAATAGCTTTCAAATAATTACACGAGTAAAGACCAGGTAGCCTTCCGTAAATGTAACAACCCGCCCTCCCACTACAGTATCATCGTAAAAGCTTTAGGGGTACTCTGACCAATGTCAACATCATATAAATGTCCAACTCCTTCCCTGGATGGTATTACTGAACAACTTTGGACAAAGTGTTTCATGATTTACGTTGAGGGCGTTTCGGGAACAGCTGAATCCTAGCCATTGTACAATGCATCTTCATCTTCCAAACAATCTCCTAGCCTTTTACTCAGTACCATGGCTAGTGATGTAGGACAAAGGGTGGCTTGGTCAGGTAGGTAATATATATATAACTGCTATTTACTAATCACCACATCCGAAACAAAATTTTCCTTTTCTAGCAGCTGACGTTATCCAGGAATGCCAATCGAATATAACTCCCACCAAGTTGTGGTTTGACTACTTTGGGAGGGATATACTTTATGCCGGTAAATTCTTAATACGTATCCCCTTCCTCGGATGGATGAAACGTAATTCGAGGTCCCTGGGTTCTGATCAAGGGTACCCGAGGACCTACTTTTTCCTCCGTACTGTAGGGAGTTATTATTGGTTGACAATTAGCGCATGCTTGGCAACGAAAAATTATAAAAAATAATGTTGCAATGCCGGCGCCTTAATTGCCTTCAAGGAGACAGTCACCAAAACCATTGGTGACAATGAAAACACTAGTAATATCACTAACCCATTCTTTTGACTTTGTACACATATTGAGCAAAATTCATCCTAAAAATCTTGGGTATATAGTAAAAATTTATCACATTCGACAACATCACTAGATATGCTTGACCTAACTCACAATGACAAAATGAAATTAACCGTATTACAATAGGTGTATCACAATTTCCTAATGCTGTAATTGAAAACAAAACTACTTCATTTTATATTACTATGGACTAGTATTATTCACGGTATATTGAGCTTAAATAAATATTATGTTACATATAACTTGAATCTGGGCCTGCAATTTCGTAAAGTATTAACGTTATCTACCATGACATAGTATATGCAGTTCAATATTACTAATGCTTCATTGGCAGTGATAAGCAGCAAATGAGTGAAAGGAATGCACATTGACCTCTGGAGTTCAGTACATATTGGCTACTAAAGTAAATTCGAGTATTCCCGGTATGGGAAGGAATAGCTCGAGCAGTTGCGGTTTCCTGGTCTATACTTCACAAAAGAACACTCTCCGACGGCTAGAGTGGTTTTGGATTCGTTGGTCACAGCTATGTGGAAACCCCTTGCCAAAGGCGTCGCTAAAGTACCAGTGGGATTCACAGTCAAGGAAACGATATCCACTGCTTATGAGGTCGTCGCATAGGTGGTTCGTCTGGACTTCTCGGTGAGAATGTTCCCCCTTCGTCACGGGCTTGGAACTTCCCACCAGTGCGTGGACTTGGATGTCGGTGTAACCTCAGGCTATTCCGCTGCACATAGCTTCTTTGTTGACCACAGGTTGGTCAGCTCCATCCTACTACACAGGTTGAATATCGCCGACCACAACAGTGTTTTCACTTCTTATTATTGACATTGGCGAAGAAGAAGTGGAAAGTGCACTCGATGCCCCGCTAATAGTCCCTGCAGTGGTCGCTGTATTTGTGATCTGACCAGCCGGCACAGTTGCGATATCACCGATTACCGCCGAGTTGGAGCTTCTCGCCATTTGTACGGGTGAAGTATTAAGGGTATCCCCTGTAGAAGCTAATGACTGAGTCTGACCGACAACCCCTTGTTGATTCTGGTCTGCAGGAGCGCTTGCCGCTGGGCTATTGACAGCCATATTATTCTCTGGATTAACGGAGGTCCCGGTTGCTTCATCCTCGAGAGAATCTGCTCCTGCGTCAGTTGTAGTCTCCGCCTCCTGTCCGTTCTCTGCGCCCAGTTCCCCTTCAGACTCACCATTGCCCATAAGCGCAGCTCCTCCTGCGCCGAGCGCAACACCGCCAGCAACCATCCCGACTTTTGTGCCTACGCCTGAACCTGACCCGTTTCCATCTCCGCTTGGCATGCTACCCGAACCAAGCATAGCTACATTCGCCGCGTTCCCTGCCTTGTTAGATCTACTACTAGCTCCGTTAGTGGCTCCTGCTTCACTCTTCTTCTTCGCAGCCGCAGCGTCTTCCGCCTCTTTCTTGGCTTGATCTTTCTTACTTTTCGCGGTCTCAGTTACCTTTGATCGTTGCTGGGATACTTCTTTTTGTTTTTTGGCAGTCTCTTGTAATTTCTTAGCAGCCTCTGACGCCTTATTAGACACGTTTTTGGCGCCGGATGATACTTTCCCCGCTGCTTTCCCTGCTACTCTACCAACCGTCCTAGCGGCCGCAGTTACACCACGGACTATTGGAGCTGCAACACGAGCAGCAGTACTTATCGCAGTGGCGATTAATGGTATTAACCAGAAGAATCGCCGCTGTAAGTGTTGATATTCACCATGAGTGGCTAACACCCCAGATGGACGAGAGGGAATTGGTGAGCAATTTACAACAATAAAGGTAATCAAAAGGTATATTGCCGTTAACGTAAAAGGCAATGGTAGACGCATCATGTATAAATGTACCGCTTTGCACAATTTCAAGGACGACCAATTTTGAACGGGGTATCTGAGTAAGTGATAGGTCTTGTTGACAGGGCAAAGTAAATCATCAGAATATTGGGCGATTAATAGTAATGGGCATGGGTTTGCGTCCAGTAGAATGACTTTGACAGAATAAAAGTCGTAAAAAATTATAGGGCAATGGTGTATGAGACTATAAAATGATGGGTGACGTAGCGACTGATATGTAATATTATTTACTTTGCATGAATGCCAGCTATTAAACGAAATAATATACGCGAGAAAAACCAATAACTCCATGTTGGAGAGGGAAAGTTGGTCCTTATATTAATGTGCGGAGTAATTCACTAGCTAGGGCGAAGAGCCAATGAATCCAAAAATAAACATATTGATGGGAGCGAAGGCAGGGAATCGCAGCCGGAAAAAAAGGGGAAATCAACCAACAGTGTAATGAATTTTGACTAGCTCACGTAAACAATTCTTGGTTCCTGCGCCGTACGGGGATCTTAGAGTCATGGTAAACCCAAAATCATAGTAGCTATTTCTGTGGCAGCACAACTTTCACCGAGTGTGCTGTATACTGCGAACTCACCAGGTATTGGCCACTTAGGCTTCATATTATCCACCTTATTAATGGGTGTTTACATGCCCCAGGTCCAGTGGTCAGGGTATTATTCACAAAAAGATAGAAAAGGGTAAGCTTGATCGTCCCCTTGTGGGGTCCCATACAATTATCGATCATGGAAAGCGAAAATGATGGGGTAACACCATTGGTGTAGCCTTATATGGCTATATGGCTATATAGAATTAGGACCCGGTCATAAATAATAGCCTTCGACAGGCATGATCACGGACTTCGCCATAAAGGAGACAGGCAGTAGTATCACATTCCCAGATTAAAATTCATGGTTTAATACTCGGGGCTTTGTAAAACGTTGTCAATTAAGCATTGCCATGTACACTAAGGCACAACTTGAAATATTTTTGTGACCATAGAGATTGGTGCCTACACCTGGGTTGGTCTTGGGGCAGTTACATCTCCTCGCTAACATCTGTCAGGTTCTGTTAAAAGAAAATGTATTTTATTTTTTACAAGCCACAATATTTCACAATATTTGGTTCGTTGGTAATATCAAATAAGATCATGACCTTACTTTTTAGTGACTACATTAAATTTTGTGAATGAGCGTAATGGCCTTAAAAGGTACCCTCACAAGCTTTTGCCGTCTTGGATAAAAAACATCCAAGATACGAGGCAGGGTGACATTTAATATCCTGCGACTCATCTAATGGGAAAGTAAGTACATTCACTGTCAGGCCGTTGGACAGTGTTACTGCCCTGCCCATACACATCCTGGAGTGGGTGTCCCACATGCAAATTATTCTTCACCATAAAAACATGGTCGAGTTTACTATGACATTTTAAGACCAAATTAGGCTACCGAGCATTACTCTTATAAGAGCATCGAAATAACCGCGTGTGCGTATTTTGGCATTACGCCTATGCTTAGAAAAATGTAACGAATAATTCGACATCAGTCGTAGTAAGGTGCTAACAGGGGGGGGGGGCAGTATGGACGATCACTGCCATTCCAGTCATAAAAAATACTGCAGTTTATAAAAAGTAGGTAATAATGGTGTCAAGGACTTTAATCAATAGTATATGAATCACAAACACTGAATTACATGGTATACAAGGATGGAAGCAAGGCCCGTAAAAGCGGAGATATAGATAACTGAAGTTTGTCTTACTACCAATTGCTCCGTTCGCATGTTACTGTTCCCGGGACCTGCTCAAGCACCAAGGGTTATATTTCCAAATATAAATTCACACAGAGAGCTCACTTGGTCAATGGTCATTTTTAATCACAGAGTAAACATTTACGCTATTTATTATCAAAACCCTCATCGATACACCGATTGAGATGATTTTACCCACCAACAACGAGCAACTATGCAAAGTGATGCAAAGGCACACTGGGATTAACAATTAGTGAGCCGCTAGTACTAGTACAAGTGTAGAAAAACAAAGTAAAGAAAAATGAATATAAAACGAGACGGATGGTAACTTGCCTATACAAAAACGGAAAAACAGCTACTAGTGATTATTTTGGTTTACCCTGTACCAGAGTAAACCATATTAGAATTCATTGGCACCTGGCCCGTCGTGGCCGCTGCGTTGGTCATATCACCAGAGGTATTAGCGGGGATATCACCGATCACCAGTGAGTTGGTGCTTCTTGCCACTGGCGAGGTATTAGTGGGACCCCCCGTCGATGCCTCGGCCATAGGTGCGCCTGAGACGGTCTGCTGGGTCTCCACCTGTGGTGTATAAGCCATTTCATTATTAGGAACCACTGAGCTGTCTGCAGCAACGTAGGACCCAGTAGCCCCACCTGCGAGAGCATCCGCTCCTGTAGTCACTGCATCTCCCATTTCCTGTCCAGATTCTTCTCCGGATCCACCCATGAGCATCATACCCCCTACACCGGCCACACCACCACCAGCAAGATATTTCATTTTAGTACCCGTACTTGTACCTGTACTTGCAGCTGCAGCTGCTCCGGATCCACCTCCCTGCGGTAGTAAAGCTGGGGCGACCATAGCCGTATTTGCCAATGTACTGCCTGTGTTAGAGCCACCATTCGATCCTGCGGTGGTCGCCGGTGCTGCTGCTTGCTTCCTGGCCTCCGCTTGCCTAGCCTGCGCGGCCGTTGCAGCGTCATTCGCCTTCGCTTTTTCGGCCGTTTGTGGGTTTGACTTGGCAGGGATGGCTTGATTTTTGGAAGTGCTGGATACACTGGTGACTTTGTTCTTCACCACCGATGCCCCATTTTTGACAGTTTTACTAGCAGCACTTGCTCCGCGGGATACGGCCGAGCCAACGGTTTTTGCAATGTTAATTAACGCACCCAAGAATCTTGGCTGTAAATGTTGGATTTCACCCCGGTCAGTTGTCACCACAGGTAATGGGAAAGGCGCAGGGGAAGTATGTACTGTAACGAGCGTGACCAACAGGTATAATGTCATCAACGAGGATAGCGGTGGTAAGCGCATCGCGGCTAAATGTTTCCTTTGGCGATTGTTTTATAACAAGGAATGTCGAGTATATTAGTCGAAAAATTACACATTGGCCTCTAGAAGGTGGGAGGTATCATGAAACAACACAGTGACTGCTTACACCACGGTATAAACTGTGGTATAAAGCGATTCCACTGCCCGACCAGATAAGCGGCAATGTCCAGACGAATAGGGCTAATGTGTAGTAAGCGTTGAGATTTGATTAAATAAATGGGGTGGTGGAAGGAGACGCCGTTTGTATTATTTACTGTGCGAGAGTGATAACCATTAACACAACAATTTATCGAAAATGACAAGCAGCTCCAGATTGGCAAGGGAAAGTCGGTCCTTTTATAAAACTACAGAGTGGTTTACCAGTAAGGTAGAAAGGCCCATGAATCCAAAAATTGTGATATCAGCCAGAGTGCAGTTTAGTCGTCATACTTTGAAGAAACAGGAGAACCAACCGAAGGGGCAGCGATTGGTGACAAGCCCGTGTTAGCCATTCTTAGTTCCTCCGCCCAGCGCAAATCTCAGAGTCATAGTAAATCCAGCATTATAGTTTTTTTTTCTTTCTGTGGCGACAAAACGTACGCGTGGTGTTGTACTCTGCAAAATCGGTGGGTATCAGTCCCTCAGATCACACCACTTGCCATGCCAATGGGCGTGCGCATGCCCCAGGTTAAATGCGTGGGATAATATTCATTTTGCAGTAGAATAGGATAAGCTGATTCTTCACCACACGGGCCCCCGTGCTATTGCCGATAATGGAATGCATATGGTGCGGGGTAAGCCCATTGGCACAGTGTTATGTGGGTAATCTGAACTGGGTCCCTGGCCAATGCGATAGTCTCCGACATGCACCGCCTCGGTCCCTTCCCCGGAAAGGAAAGTAGAATTACAGTATTCTCTGAGTTAGGATAGTCCCTTGACTAATAACAGGAATGTTTAAAAATAACACTAGCAGTATGGCATCCTGTACCTCGAAAACGGTAAATCTAGGTGAGAATGTCCACTTAAGTGTACAGTTGGGAGGGGATGCGTGAAGTTGATTTAGAGCTCGAGAAACCCATCACGCCTGCTAGATATTTGGCCCAATGACTTGCATTTGGTGCCTGGCAGAGGTAAGATTAGTTCATTATTAAAGCTGTAATGGTCCTTGTGCGTGCAGCTCATAAAAATCCTAATTTACGGATTGCTTACGAATAATAAAATTCCTTCAAATGCCACGCAATGTTCATTGGGAAAATTAGCATTGTTATTCTTTCTTCACCCTTCTTGTAATGCTGAATTTTTTTTTACATTTAAACTCTCTTCACTTGGTTTTACCTTGAGTTGTCCTAATTCAAAAAATATATTTACCATGTGGAAATTGCGAAAGTTACAGTGCTCCATGCCTACTATTACTCCATTCGCAAAGCCGTACAGCATTTAGCTGCTTTTCGAGCGCGGCCAAAATCAAAATTCGATCTATTGATGTTTGCAGCGTGCTTACGTAGGTGGTTGTCCTTTATTTAACATAGTGTACTATTCGCACAGCAACTTTAAAACTGACCAATTTTCATTCGAAAATATCCACCATCCAGGACATCGTTCCTATGAGACTCATGAATATGAACTTGTCATTATTGAGCATTTAGTTAAATATGACCCATCTGTGACCTTAGGGTTTCTTGCGCAGGTGACAAATAATACCATGGATGGTGTTTGGAATGCCATTCACAGCCAGGTGCAATACTGTTCACTTCTTAATCGTTGGGTTCCCCTTCCCTGACATCGGGGAGCCGTAATGATCTCTATAATGGCTACCTTAATTTCCATGACTATTTCTAAAACCTGAACAATTCTTTTGTGCATAATATCATGATGTGCGACGAAACCTGCGTTTACCTTATTAACTCCCGGACTGGCACTGATCGAAAATTATGGGTGCAAGATCATGAAGCATAGCATGACCCCGTCCCTGTTCAGTCATAAAGTACCATGAAGTCACAAAAAGGATTTATCGATGATGCTCTTTAGTAGAACTGATATTGTTCCTACAGAGTACAATAGTGACAACGCTAGCATCACTAGCTCCTATTACATGATTAATTATGTCAAACCAATGGTTGGAGAATGGCAGTGAAGACACATCCAAGGTCATCCTCCGCCTGGACAATGCACCAATTCATCTCACATTTCCCATGGTAACTGAACCCAAATGGTCAAGCTCAAATCCTGACTACTTATTACACCTTCTTACTTTCCTGACCTTACACTATGTCACTTCTGATCGCTCCCACGTATCAAGAAAAGGCTGGGGGTAGAATATTAAACAATGTTGACGAAACTTGAGGGATATTACATTAAGTCCTTGATTCCCTCCAACCGAGTGACTTTCACAAATATTTGATAAGTGGTTCCAGAGGGTTCGTACAGTACTTGGCCATGATGGCGTTGATTATGAAAAAAAATATGGTTGCTATAGAGATTTCACAGTTATTCTCTCTATACCTATAGAACCATTGCTCCCAATGAGAGTAAGAGAGAGAGAGAGATTTTTGGGACACAGCCAAGGCGATGGTCACGCAGCCTGTTTAAAGCTGGCAACCCCAAATTCTCATCTAGGTTGCGCGGAGAATCCCAAGTATTTTACTTACCCAGCTCATGATAACCTCTCTCCCAGTAGTTAGATTTCTATTCCATGCGTGACGTCAACACTGGCATTGGTTCTTGCATTCCAATAAATTGCTTGCTCCAATTGATCGTGATTCGTTCTTACGCTAACTTCTTTTCTAGTCGTCCATCTGTTCTGGGATTTGTCATTTCTCGCTTTCTCGCACTGTCGTCACGCTGCACTTATTTGGTCTAATGGGGTGGCACAGTTCTCCTCCCTTAAAGCGTTGGTGGGCGCAATTACTCCTCTTCTTGACAATCGTAAATGTATCGTGGTCGATCTCAATATTCGAAGATGAGGCCGGCATTTCTGACTGGTAAGTGTTTCCAAAGGCATTTCGTTCAGCGGATGTTGATCGCTATAATAAACAATTCAAACATCCTCTCCTATACGCTGCCACCTTTGTTTATCTCGACTACAGTAGTAAACAATTAGAAGTAAGGCTTATTAATTTTTCGCGAAAGAAAAAATCGTTGTCAAACCATCTGCCTAACATCCAACAACTTTGATATTCTTGCGATGCATACGTATGGCGGCAATCAACTAGGCAAATGAAGCTGATCGGCATACCCCACAAGGCCGTCACATACCGTTCCGGTGACACGGCTCGAATTTTCGTGGCAACCGAGAAAAATGTCATTGCAAGTCTTCATACCCATTCCGACGAAATCCTTTGGCGTCACGCCTTGGAAGCGGACGATCCGATAATCCAGTTGCATACTGCGGGGGATCAGCTCGTCACGCTGTCGGGACTCCAATCCTTGCGCTTGCGCGTATGGGATCCCTCCTCCGCATTTCTAGTGCGAGAACACGTTGTATCGCAAGATTTTGCAGAACAGATCCATGCTACCTCAATTGTAGTGACAGACCCTGCGGGAAATCCGAGAGTGGTGGTGCTGGCAAACGGTCAGCTACTCACCTGCTATGCCCCCGATACAGGCGAAGTGGTTTGGTCAGCAGCCCTACAGCAGACTGGTATTACATACCATTCTCTTGTTGGCTCAAATTCCAACGCGCTGTTCATCTTGGGTCATACTCCCCAAGAAGCAGGGGTTACCCAAATTCAAGTGAGCCGAGTGGAGTTATCTACCGGATCTGTTGAACCCCTGTATCGCACTGCCCCACACACCAGCCCCGATTCCCTGACCATTGTCTCGCCAGAAGGACCCGCCCCTTGGTTGGTGTGGAGATCTAACGAAGGGCTAACCGTGAACGAAATTGGAAAAGTAGAGCGGGTATACGCGTACGAGAGTTCTCAACTCCAGCTACCTAACCCCCAGGCTTTGGCTACTGTCACCCTGCGTACGTTGCCAAGTTCCAGTAGTAGATTAGCCCTACCGGTACTCCAACTTATCACTAATGATGCAGCGGAAACCGTTCATCACCTTTACCGCATTGAAGCGCAGTCAGGTGATCTTGCTCCCCTGATCGTACCCGTGTTATCCCCCCAGGTATCCACTGAGGAGAACAAGTCGATGACCGTATTGGATGCACATTTGGACACTTTGCTTGGCATGACCACATCCTCTGATACCGGAGCCACGTCACTCTGGGTACTCATCCCATCGGATACAGCACCTGCTCTCCGTATTCCAATTACCTTGTCTGATACCGCCACCCACGGCTTCGTCACCTCGGCCTGGTTGCTTCCCGGGGCCGACCTGG
>JANBPY010000440.1:0-10316 GCA_027577015.1 Dispira parvispora
ACTGGTACCCTCTTGTTTTCAATCACTTATTCCAGAACAACTCTTCACGCACTTTGTGTTTCGTGCAGGCAGCCCTTTATATCACCACACGTTACCAGTACCTACAATGAAGTCACTTGGCATGGTTTTTACTGTCGGCATTTGGATGGCCCAAACGATTGTCGTTATGGGTATAGACGTTGCTGCTTTAAGAGATGCGGCGAAAACGCTGAACGGAGGAAACTGCCTTGGTTTCGTGTACGGAGAAGAAAGGGTTCGTTGTACTGATTGGACAGTAAAGTATCCTCATCCTGGTAGCATTTGCTGTCTGACGAAGAGTTCCACTGTGATATTCGAGCAAAAGGCAGAAGTGTACGAAATCTTTAAACAATCCACCGAAAAGTGTGAAGTAAAGGAAGAAAATGAAAATGAAAAATTATACAAATATACCCTTGCTTGCAACTAAATGTAACCCTCCCACTGTGGTTCACTTCCTGAGACGAAATCCAGGTCCAAATTTGACACTGTCACGAAACACTTCTCCCCTTCTCTCCCCCTTCTGTTGAATGAAAATAAATAAAGCTATGATGTTTTTTCAATGTTGGCCTTATTAAATATAGTTCTCTCTTTGGTTTCATAAAACGTAATAGCTTGACTACATTGTCATCCTACTTTGTACACCCACAGGATCCTATCTAAAACTATAATGATCTCCTACCAGTGGAAAAAAATTATATGCAAACTTTAGCCACTATGCTAAGAAAGAAGGGCTATATTCGCTTGTCCGCACAACGTAATCAGTCTGGTATCTAGAAAAGGATGTAAATAACGTTCTTGAACTTGACATTCCATGTACACTCTGACTTCGTGCTTGGCCATAGTTGTGATTGACTAGCATTGCCGGTAAATTTGGAAAGTAGGGACAGGCAATAGTCACATTATTTTGTGATGCAGGATCAACTGTGTGAAAATCAATAGGGTTACCATGGTACTTGCGTTGAAAATTCAATCGTACTTCTGGTTTAAAAATAAGTCACTAACTACTAGCCAATTTTTTTTATAAATATACGTACATATTTTTTGGTACAGTTTGCTCTGAAAATTTATATAGTCGAAAAAATTACACAGTCAATTCAAGCAAGCAGTATTAGCAAGGCAATCGCACCTTAAGGATGAAGGTATGCTGCTTGTTGGTTAGATAACTGGGTGACCCAGGAAAAATAACGGACTGTAGAGGCTATGACACTTGGAATGGTACTCATTTCCTACAACACCAGAGGGCGCTCAATGTATCCAAGGACAGCTTAGTCACTGGTTTAAATGAAGAAAGTCGAATCGTTCAACCAAAGAAATAGCCAATCCCTGGTATACAATCATTATCTCCGCGGCAATATTTACTAATAACAAACTGGATTATTAAAAAATATTTCCGGAATTTTTGTTAAATATACAGGGCAAATACTGTCATCGGATCAAATTCAGCTCTACTTTAGCAAATCTTTTAGTGGACAAAAGCTTGCAGAAGGATCACCATGGGTCTTTACTAATACATCCCCCGTGAAGTAACCCTGCTGATACCATTCCATAATGTCACTCCAAGTAAATTGTTCAAATACTGGTGTATCTACGGAATATCGGTAGTCCCATAGAGTAGCAGGTGCTTTTGGGGAAGTGGAAGTAAGACTTTGCGATTGGGTAGGGCTGGCAGTGCTAGCCAACAACTTGAGCGGTGTACCAGGGATCCAGCTCTCGGGGATTAAACCTTGACCCCGTAATTCACGAACCATCTGTTCGTACGTGGTTTGGTAAATGTTAAAATCACCCAGGGCCATCATTTGGTCGCACAGCTCGGTGATCAATTCGATGGTTTGAGTATCTCGGGGTGAAGTGTCGGTTGCCGACGATTTTCCTGACTGGCCCCTATTTGATTTACGAGGCTTACTGCTTTTACCCAGTCGGGCCAACGTTCGTGTTACGGATTCGCGGGGTTGCATCAGTTCAAGCAAGGTTAAAAGGGTCCGCGGTCGGGTCCATTGCTGAGCCCTGTGTGCACTTTGCTGTTCCCGTTGTTGAATACGCTGTTCCTGTCGGCGCTGAGCCTGACGAGCAAGTTCGATGTCTGATTTAGTCACATTATTCAACCATTGGTCATGGAACGCCAAGGGGTCCCGCGACTTGCGAATGTAGTTCCCTTCGGCGTCAAAATCGCCCTCGGCCATTTCTTCGTTCATATGGAAAGCTTCCACCACTTGCTGACCCTGGTCGTCAAACACATTACGGGAGTCCAGAACTTGTCCTACGATATCTGTTCGGTTAAGGAACCCCTGGTCAGGTTGAGATTCGGCACCAATTGCTTCTTTCTCGGGTAAGGGCGAATTTCGTGTGTCAGGTTGGGGCGCAAACATATCATCGTCATCGTCCATATCAGGTTTACTGTCAGCCCCTTCCTGGTGTTTATCATCGTCGTTAAATTCGGGCTGCTTACCCTTGGAGTTTGGAGCGTTGGTATGTGTGAGTTGCTGCAAATCTCCATGACTGGGTTGATAAGCGTAATCCTCAGTATCGTCCACTGCCGACAAATCCTCCGTGATCGGTTGCTGCCGCATTTTGGCACGCGCCTCGCGAGCCCGCTGGGCGTCGACTATGACTTGGGTATTTTGGGAATCGTTTTGTAAACCAAAACCTGCCAATTCGGGGGGCTTGGGTCGACCCAAGGGGTCGTCCTCCTCCACCGTCACGTCTTCCACCGTATCGTTCTCGTCCTCGTCATTAGCAAGTATTTCTGTCCGCCGTCTGGTAGGAGTAGAGTTTGAGTCCTTATCACCCGTTCGTTGGTCATAGTATAGGTCTTCGTCGTCATCGCTACCGTACACGTCGGTTCGAAACCCACCCCGCCGTGGTCGAGCTGGTTCTAACCATGCATCTCCATCGGGATCGTCTGAATCGCTCTCGTTGGAAATTCCAGTAACAGGACGACTGCGTTTGGCGGGGGAGCCTTTTGGGATATCACCCCAGCCTTTATCCCGAGGGCGTTTGAGGTTGGACATGTGTTTTATCAGGGATGTGATAAAGGGTAGAATCGGTGAAATAATTACGAATAACAGAATGTAGACAAGTCAAACAAGGAGGTAGAATGTAATGCGGGCACAAACCCTTTAATGTCGCTTGTTCAGTTTGGGTGTCAAGGGGTCAATCCAACTTGTAACGGGTGTGTACGAAACCAAGTTGACCAATGCGGTGTAGAGAATGTATTTGGATTTTCGGGTTGACTTTTTTTTACAAAGTCTGCTGCATTTATGGGAAAGTGTACGCTAGAATCCGCTTGTTCAGTTGACCCTCACAATTTTTGGTTTGTTTACTTTGTCAGTTTAGGTATAATCAGATTGACCATTGGAATAGCTTTATGGGATATGTCTAACCGGAAACCGTCCTGGGCCACCAAAAGGGATACCACATCGACAAGACAGCACCATGCCAAGGGCAAACGGTTAGTAACTCATGAGCACAATGAAGTCATTGGAACGGACTGTCCCTCCCCAAAACAAAGTCTCCGGTCAAGGTCGAATCTGACCGTGGGGTTCGAGCCGTCAGCTAATTTAGCAATCACTCCACACCACTCAACTGACCCTCCGTCAGTGCGGGACAGTCCACCGACGGGCTCCGCTGAACGTTGGCGTAAACTGCTGTATATTCAACAAGACTACCCGGATAACTATGTGGACGCGTCCTTTTTGGAAAATTTACAAAAGAATGTTAATTTTCAGTCGTACGATTATTTTGCCGTTATTCGGGAATCTACGGTGATTACAGACCACATCAGCAGCGTGGTGATTTTCGTGGCGGTATTTATCCAACTCTATCACCGACATTTGGACCCCCATATCCTCGTGATGGTGGGTACCGTGCTAACCTTTTTGGGGGTCGCCGTATGGGAGTGGCGACTGGCCAACGACTCGACAGCTCCCGTGGGTGAGGACGAAGTCAGGGAGAAACATCCAGCCGATGATCGAACGAGTCATCCATCCTCCCAGGAAGGTGCCCCACCGCTTCGCCAGTCGTTTATGCGTCTCGCCATCGTGTTTTTCCTAACGCTATTGGGACTTTCCCCTATTTTACATACGCTGACCGAAGACACCAGCAGCGATACGATATGGGCCATGTCCACCTGCCTCATCGTTACCAATATACTATTTCACGATTATAGCTCCGATCCTACCCACACTATCGCCTTTCCCGGCTCCATTGCCCTCAACGCGGCCATTTTTGCCTGCGTTCTACTGGCATCCCGACTGTCCAGCAACCTGCACGTGTTTGCCTTTATGTCATTTGCCCTCGGGTGGTTCGCCCTTTTCCCTATCTTCCGGCGGCACCTTAAACGGCGGCTACCCAAGGCCCATTTAACGCAAACCGGGTTACTCGTGGGCACCGCGTTTGCTCTCTTTTGGCCAATCACCCGTACCCTGGCCATTCTTTATATTCTGGGGGTGTTTTGTTTGACCTTTTTATGTCCCATTTGGCTGATTTGGATTCAAAGGTATAAGAACGAAATCCATGGGCCGTGGGACGAAGCACGCCCCAAAGTGAGACGGTACCCTTCGCTTTACTAACCTAGGGAAAACCCGGTTATTGCATTAGGGCTTGGATCTGGGAATACATTAGCCACAATCGTTTACCTGCCGTTTAAAGAATACAGAGCCATCTCGCCTTTCCGTTCAAGGCAGTGGCCGGTTTAAAAATGCATTTCCAATCTCCTGGGCTTAGTCAGCGAGAGAATGATTAAAGATGGCTTGATAAATGCCACGATAAGCGAGTCAGCTATGATTTTTGTACTACCTCTATCGTAGCATCATCTTGGTCATAGTGTAACACTGTGAGCAAGCCGCCATCACGATAGCAGCCGATGCTATCAATGGCAATCCCAAACTCTGGCTTGTCGCTGGTTCTATTCCCCATTGCTGCGGAAAAACGCAATGCTATCGAACAAGATAACCAGGGATGGGTGGCTGCCGCTGCGACAGATAGGTATCTTTCGGCTTATCAATTGTATCTTTTTTTAAACTAAAAACCATTGGTTGATGCCTAGTAAATACAGTGGTGAAGTGCGCAAAGTAGCAATTTAAGTCTCTTGATTGTTTCCATTATGTTCCGGAACTGTCCTTTCATGGTGGGCTATGGTTGCCCTGAAAGTACATCGATCCGATAACAACACGAAACTCCAATAGTCAACCCAAATGGGTACAAACTAGAGGAAGTAAATCTACCCAGATCTTTCATTTGATATCAATAGGTACCCCAATTGGTGGATTAAACGCTCCTCGCTTGCTCAATGGGTATTGCGCTTGGTCGGTAAAACTTTCTACCCAAACGACGGGATTCTATGTGGAGTGTGTTATGCGTGTCCCCGATCCGTCACATAATCATGCCTGAGATGGGACATTTTTTTATTGCAGAGGTACACTTGACCAGGGCCCTTGCCGTACAAAGTGCGATTGTTAACCTTCCGGACATGCCATCCGTTACTGTGTAAATGGCGAGAATAGCGAGAGTTTTGTTCTCTCCACAACAGCAAGTATTGTTATTGCTCGATGAGGTTCCTTTAATAAGGGAGTTGTACAGTGTGGCATTGGAGACCACCGATATAGTGTGACAGTTGTCAGTCTTGTGAAGCAGCGAGAAAGAGGGAGACCGCCAGGTTCATCGCAGCAGAGGAAAAAAAATAACCAAGACCCAAAATCCACCAGTTTTTTAACTCCCAGCTCATTCTCCTGTATTGTGAATAGCACAACCTTTCCCGTTATTTAGCATGGGATCTCTCACTCATCCCTCATATTCGAATGGCCTTTGTGGAAAGAAAGGATGGGACACCTTTCCACACTCACCGTTCAAATTTTTGGATTTTCCTTTTGCACTGCCAAGTGCTATATAAAGAGATCGATGGGCCAAGGACAAACTCACTACCACGGTGATCGCCGATACTTGTTTAGCACAGCCCGATTATCCCCTTGACGCAGTAACCTTGATAGTCCATTTCTGTTCTTTATTGTCAGTCACTGTCACGTACTTTATTATACATCACTGTATATCAATATTATCGCATTAGGGACCGGTTTCCCATACCTTGTCGAATATAGGGCACTTGTTGACTCTTCCAGCCCCACATAAGCCCTCTACTTTTTGATGCTTATTTCCGCTTCCGTCAGTCACATACCAACATTTCCAACAAGGATTATCTTACGGTCAACATTATGTGAAAATACCTAATGCAGACACCAACAATTTCGCACTGTGTGAAGAAATTTATTTTGGCGTTTCATGCTACCAAAGTGAGCTAGTCAACATTTCTTTTATTACCACTTTCAGACAGGCATACTTGGCCAGTTTCCCGTTTATTTGTTATTTTTCACCAGCCTCTCCCTTTTTTTTGGGCCCATACCACTTTGCTTCCTTCTATTAAACCGACCAGTCGCCCACGACAACGTTTTGCGTTTGGAATTCCGTTGACTTGGGTTATTAGTTTCAGTAGTGGCCCAACCACTAAGCCGATAGAGCCCACTTTGTTACTTTGTATCGTTCTTGACGTAGGGGTGCCTCTTTTTTGTTTTACGCCGTTTCCTCGACACCAGAGAAAAAGCACCCGTAGTATTTTGCAAAAAGTTCAGTTAACCATTTTAAACTACTAGGAGCCTTCTTGCCACGGTCGCATGCATGACCACGCCATGCTGGTAGAAACCGTGCAACTATTAGGATACGACGACTTGCAACATTTGGCCACATACTGTGGACTAGAGACCTGCCGAGCACTGACCTTGGTTAGCCGAGAATTGCGGTCCCTGTTTTTACCCTTTACCTTGCATACCATTGCTTACGACGGGCGTACCTGCACGTCTCCGCAGACCCTGGTGGAAATATGTCGTAAGCACGGACAGCTGGTCCGCCGGTTCGAGGGATGTTTTGGCCGAGCGGTTGTGCCACGTCGACCATTGGTGGCCCCTCTGCGTCCTCGGGATATACTGCCTTACTTACCTCACTTAGAGGAATTGTCCCTCTATTGGCCTCAAGGTGTGACGTTACCAGTTCTGCGAGGCTGGGTAATGCCACGGGCCAATGGTTTGCTGCGTTTGGAATTGAAGCAGGACCCTTCGTCGCCGAATGCAGGTCTGTTTACCGGGTTGCCTGTGGATGATCTGACTATGATGCCCCGGTTGCAGGCCCTGGTGCTGGATGGCTTCGGGTCCGGTTCAGGGGCCTCTTATCACTCGTTATTCTGGACCCAACCCCGGTTACGAACATTGGCACTCACCAAATACGTCACAGATTCAATGGTACAAGCCATTGCCTACTGCTTACCAGATCTTATTGAGTTGACTCTAAGGTTGACTCAGGTCAGTATGGAGACTCTGAGCTTGCTAGCCCGTCAATGTAGTCGATTGGAACGACTCCAAATTTCAGGCTTAACGACTGACAACCTGGCATTTCTGGGGGACGTTCGACCTAGCATGTGGCCCCGTCTTACTCACTTGGTGCTAGAGCGGTCTGAATTAGAGCTCTCAATAGATCCTTTCGCAGATACTACACCCTTTGACCGCTTCTTAAGCTATCCTTGGCTCACCATTCGGTCTCTCACCTGTCGATACGTACCCATAAATGACCGTACCCTGGAGTTGATCAGTCGCAACTGTCCTCAACTCCAGCGTATTGTCTTGTCCATGTGTCACCCCCAGGCTTCCACTGGTGGCTACCGTTTTCTATTGGAAAGTCTGCCCCAGTTGCGCGAGTTTGCAGTAGAGTCCAACGGCGACCATGCGTTGGATTCGGATATCCTACCTACCCAAAAGTTGGGCTCGTCCCGAATTCGTCGCCTTAGCCTAAAAATTCATCGGGTGAACTTGAGACATTTTCTTCCTTTACTACCCCAGCTTCATCATCTCCAAAATCTAACTGTGTCCCGCAGTTGCAAGAAGCTCGACTTTAGCCTGCTACAGCACCATGCCCCTAACCTACATATCGCCTTTCGTTAGATTCCATAGGTGTTTCTCTTTTTTTTTCCATTTTTATTTCTACTGCGATTTGCATTGTTTAGTGTATGGCCCATTACCATACTCACTGCTAACAAGGTTCCACCGTATTGTATCATGAGCAGGAAAAATCTTGTCAAACTAACATAAGAACCAGCCTGTATTCATAATAATCACCGTTGTTTCAACCAACTATAAAATAAATTGATCACAAATAACCAGCATTGTTTTCAAGTACTGTGTGAATCCTCTGGAACCACTCATCAAAATATTGAAGGCATCATCACATACTCTTACAATCTCAACAACACTGTCAATCATTCTACCCTCTAGCATTTACTATAATACGAGGGAATCAGCAGTAGTCACATGGTGCAGCATTAGGAGAATAGGGTGGTGTTCTAAGTAGTTGGATCCCATGATCATCGATGCGGTCCTTGCTACCTTGGGAAACATGATATCTTGTATCATCCTGGTGGAGGATGATATGGGAAGTGGGCGACTTTGAATGTGTTCTCTGCCATTCCTTAACCATGGGTTTAACACAATTATCCATGTCCTAGGAACTGATGACCAAAGTGTTGTCAATATTCTACACGTTACAGGCAATACCAGTTCTACTAAGGTTCACAGTCAAAAAAAAACCTTTTTTGGGATTTGAGGTCCGCTGTGGCTGAACAATGGTACATCTGCATTTACCATAATGTTTTGGAACCCATAATTTTTGACCAGTGTCAGTTCGGGGATTATTAAAGTAAGCTCAAGTTTTTTTATATGCCAAAGTAATGTTCACGAGTGAGTTGGCCAGTTTCAGACAATGGTCACGGGAGCCCAGGTTAAAATTTTTGAGAACATTCTGGTTCAGTGGTGCCAGGGCATAGGGAATCCAATGATTAACAAGTGAACAATATTGCAGATAATAATATAGAAATAGTTTTATTGTTTAACGAGCCATAATGGGGGATAATAATATAATATATGAAAAAGCATCACACTCCATACACTCTGCCTTCCATGCAAGCATTCTCAAGGTCATTAATGTATTTTCCTTAAATAGCCGTCCGATGGTGAAACCTTTAACTTTGTAGGTCCCATCAAAAGGATATTCTAAGTGGTGCTCATCTTCGGATGAGAAATGGCCAGTCCGTAATCTTTTTGTACCAGTAGCACGCCGTGCTAAACAAAGAACAGCCAATTGTATAAGCACGTTGCGAAATTTAGTGGGCTTTGTCTGGGGCTTGTCCAAGTCCAAAAGAGTAATCAGATGTGGGACGGTGTTATGGTTCGGGTAATGGTGGGCACGGGGTGCCTTGACTGAGAATTACCGTATTATAAATTATCTTTAACTTGGAGTGGCCTAACAAGGACGAAAAGTAGAAATTTGAAATCAAGACGTGCGAGTTTTAATTGTGGAGAAGTGACAGCACAAGTTAGAGGAAGAAAAAAAAGTATACTACTGTTGTTCAAAACTTAGTCTACTCACGATCGAATTTCACCTGTCTACTGATGCTAGTGAGCAAATGTACTGTCCATAACTGAAGTTCTATTATCTGAATGGGAGGCATCGTTGAACAATGTGCAGCATTGCACTTACTGCTCCCCGGTGTTTCAGTGTCACGTCAAACGTCATTAGGTAACCCCGACTAGGATCTGCATGATTTAAGAATGGCCCAACTTAACTCAGGGTTGGGAACTAGTCAGGTGCTGGGGCACCTAGGTACATCATCATACCCAGTCAAACGACCACGATATTGTAACCAAGAATCAGTATCCGACCGTACTAATAAGAATTTCCAGGCCCAACCCCTCGATTACAAGGACCTCGCCGTGAATTACGATGTAGATCTAACACGACTTGTGTCGTATAAAAGTCCACAATTTTCCACAGACAATTGTTTTTCAGCACCCCAGTTCACCCAGTTATCCATTATATTGCACTATAGCGCATCTTATTTTTCTTTTGTATTGATTGCTGGATTCACTTGTATTTTACTTGCTAGGCAGGCACATAAGCCCCCACTGCTTTTACGCATTTGATTTCTCCCTACCATCTACACTTCTACGATGCGATTCACTGTAGTAGTGTCCCTCTTTGTAATCGGGACGACGACCTTGTTGAGGGCACGCGGCAACCCGGTCAATAATCAAGAGGAAAAGGCACAGTTAAAATTTAAAGCTAGCTTATTCACAAGTGACTATGAAGCCAAGGACGACAACGATATGACAAGTATCCTTTTGTGTGAGAAAGGAAAAATAGAAGATGGTCCCAAAGTACCAAAGTCCATGATGAAAGACATTTTGCATGCCCAAGGGATTCATTAT